>JAKCPI010011465.1:0-12973 GCA_023213315.1 Euborellia annulipes
CTGGCTACGCCACTGGTTAGAATCCCGGATCTTGGAACTCTTGGTCCACGAATCATACTCAAAATCATGTTAAATTCTTTAAATTATTTAAAAAAAAAAAAAAATCTATTGTAAAAAAACATTTTTAAAAATAAAATAAATTGCAATTGGTGAGATTGAGAGATCCATTTGAAATCGAGTTTTGTGGCTTTTTTTTCTTAATTATTTGTTTAATATAAAGTCTTTTTCGGCATCTAAGACCATTTAGACCAGACTACGTTCCTATTTATATCAAATAGTTTTGGGGATGTTTCATATCCCTTTTTAGCAATATATTTAACCACAATGATGCATCATATTCCAAGAGTTGAAAGAGGGGTTAATTTATTTTTTTTTATTTTGTTTCATTTCTAAAAGAAACTGGTTTGATACATTAAGATATTTTTTAAAATAAAAATAAATAAAAAACATATAACCAAGTATTTATTAATTTAAAAATAAATATATGAGGAAGTGGTATATGGGTACCAAGGCGAAAAAATAAAATAAAAGTCCATTTTATCGACGTTTCGAATGCCGATCACACTCTTTATCAGGATACAAATTGATGTCAACTAAACTGACAATTTGATCACAATTTGTCCAGATGAAGATTGCGATCGGCATTCGAAACGTCAACAAAAAATAGATTTTTTATTTTATTTTTTTCGCCTTAGCTGCGCATATACCACTTTCTCATATTTTAATATCCAGTTATCAAGAAACAACTAGTAAAAATAAATATTTTGTTTCTTTTTAAATAATAACTGTTAGTACACTACCCTGAGGCTTTATGTAAATTTTTTTAAAAGAAAATTCTAATTTTAGAAGTAAATTATATTTTGAAAATTTTTTATTCATAAATAAATTTAAAATCCATTAACTTTTCTATTTCTGGATTTTTTTAACTCATTACTCTAAATATATACAAACCGGAAAATTGACACAATAGACTATATATTATACTAGTCGCAAAGCCCGCCTTCGGCGGGCTTTCCGCCTAGCTCAGGGGCTGCGCCGCCTGGACCCCTTGCTCGCCTTCGGCGAGCAAGTTTATTCCCAATTTGGGATATTTCTTGTTGCAATGCAAGTGTTAAGATGTTAAGGAAGGATCTTATATTCAAGCGAGGCGAGGGTACCGATTGGGAACAGCACAAAAGGGTCTGTTTATGACTGTTTAAAGGGTCAGTCACCTGAGTCCTCTCTTCGTTTTTGCCCCCACCCCCGGCCCATAGTCAGGTAGGAAGCTGGTTCACACAGCACAAAGAACGCTCTCTAATTTCTAGCCAACTTGTTGATTTTGTGTTCCCATATTGAAGAAATTTGATTATAATTAATTTTCCAAAACATTTAAGAGATTCAAATTATTACTACGTTACTCCCAGAGCCATGTATTATAGGTATACTTAATTTCAAATGGATTCATTGAAAATTGTGGATTTCTATAAAACATATACATACATATTTACATACATACATACATTTTTCCCATTTCATCTCTATATATATAAAGAGACTTGTGACTGACTGACTTACTAAGTGATGACAACGCCCAGCCTAAACTATAATACCTATAAAGTTGAAATTTGGTATGTAGATTACTTTTATTGCGTAGGCGTCATTTAAGAAGCGAATTTTCGAAATTCCGATTTTAAGACCCCCAAATCGACATTTTTGGGTAAAATTTTGATTTTACTATTTCTTTAATAACTCTTAAACGAGATGAGATATCAATTTGCTCTCTTCGCTAAAACCTTCCTTAGGAGAATATCTAAATTCGTTGTTTCAGGGTTTTTTGAAATTCGGCCCTAAAGTACCCCAAATCACCATTTTTGTAAAAAATTCGGATTTTTAGAACTTTTTACTGAAATGAGATATCAATATGCTTTCTACGCTAAAAGCCGCCCTAAATGAACCCCTAAAAACTAATTTCGGGGTTTTTTGAAATTCGGCCCTTAAGTACCCCAAATCTCTATTTTTGTGAAAAATTCGGATTTTTCAACTTTTAACTGAAATGACATATCAATATGCTTTCTACGTTAAAGCCCCCCCCCCCCCCCCCTATCTCCCCCCCCATCACATAAAATTAATTTTGTGGTTGTTTTTTGAAATTCGGCCGCTAAGTACCACTATTCATCATTTTTGTAAAAAATGCATTTTTTTCCCAACACTTCTTTTTTTCTCCATCTCTATATATATAAAGAGACTTGTGACTGACTGACTTACTAAGTGATGACAACGCCCAGCCTAAACTATAATACCTATAAAGTTGAAATTTGGTATGTAGATTACTTTTATTGCGTAGGCGTCATTTAAGGTTGTTCGGATAGTACATCGTAAGTCATAATAGAATCTAAATTTTTTTTTAAATAAAATTAAAAATTTGAATGCCAAAATTCCTTATTATAATTTAGTCGTGACCTATCATAGTTTATAATTGGATTAAGTTAATAATTTAATTACCAAAAATAATAAATGAATGACTTTTGATTTGAGCAGTATTTCACGTAATATAGAACTGGCAACATTGCATTCATCAGCTATCTATTTTAAATCTTAAACGCCTTAAATTTTATTTTATTTAATATATTACAATGTTTAATGCAAATCAGTTTAAACACAATGGACGATTTGCGAGAAAAAATATTGTAAAATTGAAAAAAAAAAATGTATCTGACATAGAGAAAAGACACTTATGTTATGCGACGTTGCCAGGCTGGTCTGACTCTCGAGAATTCATTATTTTTAAATATTAGCGACTGTCATTTTGGAGAATTTTTTTGACTTTCTTGTTAAAATATCTTTAAAAGCGGTCGGCAGAAACTTTTGATTTTATTTTTAACATATTCCTCGGAAGTGAATTAATAAAATGTAAGTTTTTTTGTTTTTGTATCATTTGCACAGATGCCTATATAATTCGATATGTGTGAATTTCGTCGTTATTTCCCATAGGCTACATGTTAAATTTCAATTTTTTAAAAATTAATTACACGATAACCCTGTGTCAGATCTGCTTCAAAAATTTTATTTTATACGTATTTGATAGTGATTAATAACATATTAAAAAATTAGCTTTTAATCAAGGAAAGTGCTTTAATGTCCGAACAACCTTAAGAAGCGAATTTTCGAATTTGGTATGTAGATTACTTTTATTGCGTAGGCGTCATTTAAGGTTGTTCGGATAGTACATCGTAAGTCATAATAGAATCTAAATTTTTTTTTAAATAAAATTAAAAATTTGAATGCCAAAATTCCTTATTATAATTTAGTCGTGACCTATCATAGTTTATAATTGGATTAAGTTAATAATTTAATTACCAAAAATAATAAATGAATGACTTTTGATTTGAGCAGTATTTCACGTAATATAGAACTGGCAACATTGCATTCATCAGCTATCTATTTTAAATCTTAAACGCCTTAAATTTTATTTTATTTAATATATTACAATGTTTAATGCAAATCAGTTTAAACACAATGGACGATTTGCGAGAAAAAATATTGTAAAATTGAAAAAAAAAATGTATCTGACATAGAGAAAAGACACTTATGTTATGCGACGTTGCCAGGCTGGTCTGACTCTCGAGAATTCATTATTTTTAAATATTAGCGACTGTCATTTTGGAGAATTTTTTGACTTTCTTGTTAAAATATCTTTAAAAGCGGTCGGCAGAAACTTTTGATTTTATTTTTAACATATTCCTCGGAAGTGAATTAATAAAATGTAAGTTTTTTTGTTTTTGTATCATTTGCACAGATGCCTATATAATTCGATATGTGTGAATTTCGTCGTTATTTCCCATAGGCTACATGTTAAATTTCAATTTTTTAAAAATTAATTACACGATAACCCTGTGTCAGATCTGCTTCAAAATTTTATTTTATACGTATTTGATAGTGATTAATAACATATTAAAAAATTAGCTTTTAATCAAGGAAAGTGCTTTAATGTCCGAACAACCTTAAGAAGCGAATTTTCGAAATTCATGGCCCCACCCCTATCCTCCCACCCGCCAAAACAAATTAAAACCCCTAATTTATTTAATATTATTAGAATTTATATAATTTTAATACACATAATCTATTTGTGAGATTTAATAATTTTTTTGAAGTAATTTAAATTTTATAAAATTTTAGAATACTATTATATTTCCTTTAACATCTTTTAAACCATAGGCTCTCAACATAGGCGATAACACTTCCTCTCCTGAGGGCGTTTCAGACTTTCAGAGGGCCGTACATGACCCAGAGAAAATTATGTGGCGAGATGGTGCAGAAATCGCGTGGGCAGTTAAAAAAAAATACTCGCTAATCACGTACTAAAGTAAATTAAAAATTAATATCGTGTAATTTTTGTTATTACAGGTATTGCATTCATTTTTATCACGTGGATTTATATAGTATTGTAGAAATGTTTATAACTTAAAAGATAAATTGGCTTCAAGTTACTGAACGCGGCGACTTTTCGTTGTATTTTACTCAAATAGAACCTGATATTATCAAACTCCTTAAAATCGATAAAATTCCTTTAATTTTCTCATTAGTTATGTCATAAATTTATGTCTTTTGAAGATTACTAAAACTATAGGAGACTCATGTCTAATCGGATCAACTGCGGGTTACGAATCTAGAGTTGCCCACCCAATTAAGATCCCACTTGCCGTGAAAATTTTCAAACATTGCCAATCTCTCCTCTCTCTTTCTGTAATTGAAGTAAATCTTCGTTTACAGATGTGAAAATAAAAAATTAAAAAAATTTAAAAAAAGGGACAGTCAGCAAAATAAGTTTGAGAAACTATGTTTTAAACGATAATAGATATCAATTTAAATAATACATCAACATGATTTTTTCGATTTAAGTTTCTTGAATAAATATCTTTCAAGGGATGTAAAGTTATTTAGTGACCTCGGGCCTTAGTATTTAAATTAAATAAAAAAGAAAAAATATCCTGAAACAAAAAATCTGGTGTAACCGGTTTTAGTTTTAACCTGTGGTTTTAACCGAACCACCCTCCCTTCCCCATTTTTACGAAATTTAGGATTTTTCAATTTACCTAAATCTCAACTTTTTTTTTTATTAATTCCAAAAAAGTTATAATTTGTCTGATACATTACATTTATTGCCTTGGCCTTATTTACGAAGCTTCAAATTCTAATTTTAAAAGCAGTGAATTCTCATTTTGGAGTTTTTTTTTTTAATTTTATAATAACTTTTAAACGGGTTGAGATATCAGTTTGCTTTTTGCGCTAAAGAAGAAACGAGGCATCGATGTTGAGGGTTGGCCACGAATTAAGAAGGTTTACGCTCCGGGAATTTCAGGTTTTCAACGATGGCCGTGCAAGAAACTTGCTCGCCGAAGGCGAGCAAAGCTCGCCGGTAGGCGAGCTTGGGGGTCCAGGGGCGAAGCCCCCTGGCTAGCGCAAGGTTCGCCGAAGGCGAAACCTTGCGGCTAGTTTTTATATATATAGATAAATGGAAAAATAGCTAAAAACGAGCTAAATCTTTTTATTTCTCCTTTATTCTTTAAAATATGACTATTGTATATGTCAAATATGTATACCAGGGTAAATCGTGAATGTTAATGAGTCGGCATTTTAGGCCTTTATGAAAATTAAAAAAATAATATTCCCGTATGTCTGAAAACCATATAAGATCATTGAGCGCTCAAGTGAAAGTATATCGCTGAAATTGTAATTTCATCTAGGACCCTCACTTCCCATCATTTATTAGCCTAACTGTTTATCTCCATTGCTAATCGAACACTCACAGCTAACTAAATTATTTGTCCTTTCACTCCAAATGGAGATTGAGGGGTTATTTGGGAAGCTGTAACTATGGTATGGACTAACTTGTGTTCAATTTTGTATAATTATCTATCAATGAACAAAAATATTGTTCATTGACATACTAGAGAATCTAGAATTGGTAAATAAAAAGTAGTAATACTGAAAAATTTGATAATAATTCAATTAGGCAGCGATTTTTATAGCTAATGTGCTAATCATGTAACGGTTTTCAGAGATAGTTAATCAGAGAGGAAAACGGGCATTATGCTTGAACTTTCTCCTTTCAGAATTTTTCATGTTTATTTATTTCACAGCCTCCATGCATTTTTTTTTTCTTTTTGTCTTTTCCTTAATATGACACTTGAAGATGACAAAGCAACAGTAAATTCCATTTTTTTAGATAAATATTTAGAAACAAACTTGACAAACACTCGGATATTATCTAACCAGTCGGAAGAAAATGTTTTATGATTAAAAAAAAAAAAAAAGTTGAAGTTAATTTTAAAAAGGCTTCTACTTTAAAAATAAAGTGAAGATCAATAATTTAATTAAAACGCAGAGAAGCTCGAGTATATTTGCAAAAATGTTCTGAGATACGACATGTCAATTTAAATAATGTTTGCAATATTTTCAATTAAAATATAATTCATTTTAGAAAGTAAACAAAGATATAATTAGAAGATTGACAAACGAAATTACTATATAAAATAAAAAGGATCCAATAATATTTATGCTTCTAGATGTGAAGCTATTAACTTGTTAATTCCCGCTTGGTATAACATAATTTAAACATAAGATATGCAGTTTATACTCAGTGACGTCATTTAGGAGGGGGGGGCAGGGGGCATTTGCCTCCTCCCCCCAAGGGCACTTGATTTTTATAGAATTTTATATTATTCTAAATAAAATATTTCAAAATACATCTACGGGTATAAAAGCTCTTCAAGATTAAACAATTAGGCCTAATTAAATTAAATATCTTTTGGCCAAATTTGACTACCTATTTGTAAGTAAATTTTATGAAAAAAAAAAATGTTTGTCCCCAAAAAAAAGTTGAAATAACGCCACTGTTTATACTCCTAAATGGCCTTAGTAGCCGAGAGGGAAAATAATAAAAAAAACTTGTTAATTATGAATATACTAGCCGCGCCGCCCGCCTTCGGCGGGCTTCGCGTCTAGCCAGGGGGCGTAGCCCCCCTGGACCCCCCAGCCGCTGGCTCGGGCCCGCCTGCGGCGGGCCCTCGCCTTTCTTAAATATGAGAAACGGGCTGGCGTCTGAGGACAGGGGGCTACGCCCCCCTGGACCCCCCACCAGCTGGCTCGGGCCCGCCTGCGGCGGACCCTCGCCTTTTCTTAATTATAAAAAGAAAATTATTATTACTACGTATTCCAATCCAGTGCCTGCTTGAGGATTTGTTTACCTTCATAGAATGCACAACTTCAAAGAATACTTGAATATTTCTCTATACATTTCCTATGGGAGAAATCGTAACTTTAAAAATTAATAACTCAAAAAGTTATAGGAATTTTGGGACCCGAGTATTTTTCCGGGACTCTCTAAAACGTCCTCTATAAGACTGCAAAATTTCGTTTCAAAATTCCAACGGGAAGTTGGTCAAACAGAGCGTGACAGACGGACGGACAGACGGACGGACGGACAGACGGACACACCGCAATTATTATATATAGATAAATGTGACCGTCCACATGAAAAGGTATCAAAATCTTCACTGGGCTAAATTTTCAGGAGACCTGATTAAAAAAAAGTTCAAAAAAATCTATTTGTTTTTTTAATAATTAATCAGTAATTATTACTGATTCCGATTCTCTAGTTCTTCGTCTTATATGATGAAATATTCGATTCATCAGAATCTATGTATTTTATATATAAAATTTGAAAAACAAGACTTTAAGGTGCCCGTCTTGAAAAACCGTTAGAAGACCATTCAGTACCGAGTTACTCTAGTCGGCAAGAGATGGCGTTAGTTTTTCCCATAGGGATACAAGGGATTTATTCCATTTTATTTTAAATATTCCAGATAATTAATTAAGGGTAAAAAATTAATTATTCTTTAACACAATGATTACTAATTTAATTATCTATAAGATATAGAGCGAATTTTTTAAAAATATCTTTTATTTAATGCGATTAATCTAAAAAAAAAAATTATTTTTTCGAAAATCAAAAAAAAGGGCTTCTATAAGTTGTAGATATTTTAAATAACTTTAATTTAAAAAAAATTTGAGGTCGATAGTTTCAAAATTGTGGCTGCTGGAATCTCCTAAAATTAGCACCCCGAGACGAGCACCTTAAGGTCATTTTTCTCAAAACTAGATTTTTCATAACCAAAATTTTAATTCATATGTACCTCTATTTGAGAAAGTCATAAAAATTTGGTATTTTTAAACGACGATATATCAAATTTCCTAAAAATCTGTTATGTTATATTAAGGTAAAGTAACAAACGAAAGATGTGGGTTATTCCAAATAATAACTTTCTTTTCTTCGAAGAATTTTTTTTTGTACTAACATTTATGATTCACTGATTACATGATATTAAACAAAGTTATTAAAGGGGTTGTTACTTCATCATTTGATTAATATAAAATTCACTGAATGGAAATTATATAAGATTTTCTTTTCTTTTCAGTGACGGATGCAAGCGGTCGATATTCATCGCAATTTTTTTTTGGTAACGATTATTGGCTTGGATCAAAAACGTTATGTTACGAGATGATAGGGCCGTATGCCCAGGAGCCTCGAGTGCCTTTTCCAGTGCATTTCCATGTTGCCAAATTGGCAGTACACTTGGGTGGTCATTTGACACCAACGGTGAGTCAAGTTGAAATGATTAATTCACTAATTATAAGACTCCTTTCACTGTTCATATTATATCTAGTATGAACATTAATTCACATCTCGTATTTATTTGGTATAAAAAAATCCCTTAACAATTCAAAAATGGATTTATTATTTAATCATAGTCATCATAGTTAGGAGATGTTCTAATTTTACTTTTTTATTTATTTAGCTCATTTGTTTTTTTTTTTTTAATTGCTAGAATATGAATTTGAGCAAGGGAATTGAGATTTCTTATCATATTGTTACAGATTTTATATCATATTGTTACAACTTAGAAAAATGTATTATTTTATTTTTTCAAAGTTATCAATTTTCAGGAGGTAAAAACAGTAGGTGATATGTTTCAATATATTTATTGGTATAAATATATGTATGTCATCTTCAGAACCAATAAATACTGTGTATTGAAATATATTCCCTAGTGTTTTTAAATAATTTTATCTACTTATAATGTTTCAACTAGAGCCAACGGTTATCATATTTATCATTTTAAATATTGGTAATTAAATTTTATATTCCTATATTATATTACAATAAATGTTTCTGAAGTAGGTTTATATTATCAATAGCTAGAGTTTTTAGTGGAAGGTGGTTTTGTGGAGTTTTAAATTTTTTTAAATATAAGTATGTGTCTGTGTTATCCTTAGAGCAGAGAGTGAGTAATTGCTTCAAGAGATTTCGTCGTAATCTATAATATTGTACTATGCAGTGTATTTTTAAATTAATGCAGATTATATTTTTAGCCGATGTGCACATGACATACATTATATAAACAAAAATGAGCAACACACAATAATACAATTTTTAACAATACTCATATGATGTAAAAGGTGGGCTTGGTCTAATTGTTTTAAATGCCTTAGGAGTCATACATGTTATGAGGTGCCTTCTATAAGCAGATGACTAAAGATTAATATATAAACCAAGATTATCTTTTTTTTCAATAGTTTGCTTTCTAATGAATTTTATAATTTCAATTCTGCACAAGACACAGAGCAGAGACCTCATAACACGTATACCCCTAATTGTTAAGTAGTTTAAAACAATTAGACCAAGCCCATCTTTTACATCCTGTGAGTAGTGTTAAAAAATTGTATTATTGTGTGTTACTCATTTTTATTTATTTGTAAACTAAAATTTTTAAGCATGGCATTGAAGATGATACATATCATGTGCATAGAAATATCTGCTAAATAAAGGGAGACAGGTGGAGCGATGAACTCCTGATTAATTATTCTCCAACCCCAGTATTTTTAAATTAAACTCGATTAAATTATTTAAATTGATTAGTTATATTAAATATGGGAGCTGACCTATTTTATAGGAGCTGTAACTGGTTTGTTTAATGTCTAAAGCCGATGTCCTTCGATGTCAAAAAGATTGCAATATTTTTATTTTCATTTTTTTCTTAATTTTTTTTGCTGGAAAGGGATTCTCTTAATATAATAAAAAAAATCTGAATCCCCAGAAAAATAAAAATTCTTGGTCATCATTTCAATATCTGCAATAGTTTTAGAGATTAAATGATAAAAGAAATTTCGACCATATTGAGTCCCGATTAATGTTAATGAAATACAATAAATTATAAATAATTACGTGCCATATTTCCCCTTGCAGTCAAAATAGTTCATATGAGAAAAAAAGGCAGACCTCATAATAAGAACAAATTATTTTGTCTTTATTCAACGTGAGATAAACATAATTTTATAGAAAAATAATGGTAGGCCTATTTCCATTATAAACAAAATTGTTTTATTATCAAACCGACTAGAAGGAGGGTGTCAAAAACTCACTACTTAAAATTGAAGTGATTGAAAAACTAGAAACCGGAACGAATAATAGATTGAAAATAAAAAATGAAAAAATGGAGCGTGACCAAAAACCAGAACGAAAATAAATTATTGTATAATTTGGCGCTTTGATTAAAAATTTATCTCACACAAAGATTTGTATTGATTTATTTATCAATAATCAAATCTTTTTTTATATAATACTTAAAAAATAATAATTTAAAGCCTAAGGTGAATAAATTTATTTTTTTTTTTCAAAAAAAAAAAAAAATCTGAATCCTTATGAATCCTTTATTAAACATTCACAGATATATAAATAGGGATGTATAAATTTGAATTTAATAAATATTTATTTATTTCCCTGGTGGTGATTCCTATATGCCCTCGTTACAAATGGAATAAACAAACTCAATAAAAAAAATTTCATCAGAGTATCATTTAAAGTAAAAAAAAAAGTTTTATGCAAATGTTTATTATGAAATTGTGCAATATGCATTTGGATTTATATGAATAATAAATAAAAAGTAAAATAGTAAAAAAACGAGAAGGGAGATTCATTTTTTCTCTTCTATAAAATGTGATTTAAACGTTAAAACTTTTTACTGGGAGATGTGGAGAACAAACTACGATTTCAAAGTTGTTATTTTTTAATAGCTGAAAAGTAAATAATCCAAATGAATTTCTAATCGAACTTTTTTATTAAATGCTCCAGATCTTTTTTTAACCATGCTAAATAAAATGTACAAAAACAACAAACAAAAGACTTAATAAAAAATATGTGAGAAAAAAAAAGAATTTTCCTCTAATATTAATAAATTTTCATCCCTTCTGCACCTTCCCCTTACAATGTTTGATCAATTCTAACATTTTTATAGAATAAATTTATAGAAATCAAGAATTTTTTTTATTAATTTTTGAATAAAAAAAAAATGTGGCGTGAAAGACAATTTTAGTCTATCTCACTTTTGAGTTATCGCCAGCAAGAAAAAAATTTAATAACAATCAATATGTTGCTGTGATGTATTAATAAATTCTAAGAAGGAAGATAGGTTGGACGAGATTTAATAAAATCAGGTGTATATACTGTAGAGCTATTTAATAAAACTAATTAAGCAGAGGCGTAACCAGAAATTTTTGATGGGGGGGGGGTTCAAGACAGGACCCCCCTCCCCAGTAATGAGGCATTATAAGAAGTCTAATGAAATAAACCAATTTTTAAAGTACGTTTAATTTGAGGATGTCGGACTGGTGAACATTAATTTCTTTCACAAAATGATGCTTTTTTCTCAGTCTATTTTGATTTTCGTAAATTGGATGAACATGAATGTGTTTTTGTGAATATCGAAATTAGGTAAACAAAAATAAATAATAATTTTAAAATATGTCCACTGACATTTAACATTTAATTCTTTTCAGAATTATATGGTTAGTTTTTATATAAGAACAGATCTTTTTTAGAAACATTTTCATTGCTCGATTGATAAAAACAAGAGAATTAATATATAGGGTAGAGCTGCCAATTTCGAAAAAACTTGGTTTTAAAAAGACTGATATGAATGAAAAGGAATGTCAGAGGTAATTAAAAGAAATAATGTCAATATTGCATGATTATAACAATATAGTTTGTATCATTGATTAAAAAAAACTCCTATAGATATAATGATATACATCTTTGTTAAAATAAATAAATGTGTTTAAGGTTCTGATGATGGCCACCTTGGAGCCGAAACGGATAATAATGGCCGTATCTGTAAACCTAAAAAATAAATACCTCTCAAAAATGAATTCCTAGCAAATTTATTAACCTTGACCTAATAACAAGTCAAAATAGGCTGAGAAAAAAACATTACTTTGTAAAAGAAATTTTTAAAGTACGGTATATAAAATATTTTTAGAAAATTTGCTACAGGAAATATATTACAACAACGCTTACATGATTAGTAAGATTCAACTAATCTACTGATAAAATTAGTATTACTAGAGAAAAATCACCAAAAAAATACTTTTCTTTTTTGAAAGTGATGCACAATACAATTGTAAATTTGCAAATTATCTTATATTTTGTATTATAGAGGCCTCAAATATCTAGTCATGGCTTGGGGTCCCATGGGAGGGGGCACCCCCACCCCGATGGCTACGCCTATGCTATTAAGCGATTATTATTAATTGATTAAATGAAATTTTTTCATACAAGTCTTTTTTCTGGATTTGTTTTTGGAATCAGTTGGAAATTGTATATAAATTTTATTGTTCAGAACAGGAAGTGAACCTTGCATGGCCCTTAGAACGCGAAACCTCTGCTCCAAAGGGACAAAGATCCCACTTCTATGAATAATAGCTAGTAATAGCCAATAAATGGTTAGAATAAAATTTATTTTAATAAATAAAATAAAATTTGAATAAAATTTATTTTTTAATATTTTTCTAAAATTCTTTGTTTTTTTTTTCTCTAATCTATAGTTAATTCACACTTGTAATAAGGAAGACGAATTTATTTGTCCTCAGAGGTAGAAGC
>JAKCPI010011466.1:0-18036 GCA_023213315.1 Euborellia annulipes
TAAGCATACAAAATTTTGTTTCGAAATTCCAATGGGATGTTGTTCAATTAGAGTGGGACAGACAGACGGACCGACAATAGAGAATTATATATATTTAAAAATATGTAATTATGGACACTAAATAGTAATGGTCTGAGATCAAATCTCTCTGTAATTTTTTGGCATGATTCCACATCAAAATGACAAAATAAAATTATTAAAAACCTTATCTGATTCTTTTGAATCCATAGAATAATTACAGTCTTAACTGGACTGCTCGTGGTCGTTCTCAATTTGATTAAAATAAAAATAAAATAATATTTTCCCGTGCGCACGGGGATGATTCTCCGAATTGCTCATAGATAGCGTTACCGTTACGATACCAGACCATTGTCCCCCGGAATTTAGCTATTTCTCATTTATTCGCCCTATTTATTTTGATTAAAAAAAAAATTACAATCTCTTCCATTACCCATAAATAAAAAAAACGTATTTTTGTTTTGTTTAGTAATAATTAAAGCAAAGCCATCGAAGCATGCATCTGTATTCCATTATCAGGTACAAAAGAATAATAATCAGATAAAAAAAATAAAGAGAAAGCAACGAGATAAATGAAAAAGATTTATCTAATGTTTATACAGCTATAATTCGATTTACACGGTCCTATTTGGTTAAATATTCTATTAGATGGGGGCAAGATCACAAGTGATTTCTTTAGACTCGATTCTAAAAACAAAAACACCGACGAGTTATTATTTTTACTTTCTCTTAAAGGGAGAAAGTATTGTAAACGTTAAAATAAAATTCTCGACGTTTTAGACTTCCCTGAGTAAAAAAACGAAACATTTTTGAGTGATGTCTCTCTCTGTGTGTGTGTATTCTTCCGAGTGTATGTGTGTGCGTGAGAACACGATAACTTAAAAACCCGAGCTAGTTCTATAAATTACTAGATCTTTTTCGAACATTAAAATTATAGATATTTATCAACTTTTGGAATAAATCTGTTAACCGGAAATCGTGCTTTATTTTATACGTTTTTATCAAAAATTTTCATATTATATTTATCATATTATGATAAATTATAAATAGGTTTGATTTATTTATTTATTATAAAATTGATGTGGATTTTATAGCTGGTTAATGTGCGAAGAAAAGAATAGCAGCTAGATAATATTTATTAGGCCCACTATGCTGACGTTTCGGGCTTGGTAAAGACCATCTTCAGAGCTCGCGGGCTGTCAATATTTGCATACAATTAAATATTAAATTATAAATGTAGTGAACATAGAAATTAGGTTATATATATTTAATAATATCAATATGTTTGATGAATAATAAGTAAGAAAACAAATACAAGCCAACAATTGAATACAAGTCACTGTATTGTTAGGCCTATTGTTGCGTTTTCTTACTTATTAGTGAATCATTAAAAATTAATATTATTAATTAAATAGATCTCTAATCTAATTTCTATGTTCACTACATACAAATATATCATTGAATATTTAATTGTATGTCGATATTGACAGCACGCAAGCTCTGAGGATGGTCTTGACCAAGACCGAAACGTCAGCATAGAGGGTCTAATAAATGAAATATTATCTACCTGCTATTCTTTTCTTCTCACATTAGAATTTGAACTAGGCCTATATGAATAAGTCCCAAATTTATTTTTTTTTTTATCATATAAACAGACAGTAGAATTAATTAAAGAAATCTGAAACCGTGATATAAATTACTATCAATATTTACGCCCATTATATATTAGTTTGTGATTGTACGGTCCATATTCAAAAACAAATATTTTATATTCTTTAAAATTTATTTCGGATCTTCCAAACCCCCTCCCCCCTCGTTTCGAAAAAATTTTCTGACTAATGTCCTAGGCTATTGTATTACAACCTTTTACCTCGGCTAGAGATGTATCAAATAATTATTTTTTGTTAATTCACCTATTAAATTTACATTATGAGTGCCTTCTAAAATATAAATATTTTTTTATTATTCAATTAATTATAAGAAAGAAATTCTTCCCAAAAAAAGATGAATAGAAATTTAATATAATACATTAAAAAAAAAAAAAAAAAAACATTCAAAATCACTCAATTCAAAAGATTTTTATCAAATTGCTCAACGATTTATTATGTCTTAATAAGTTCATTGTGAAATTTTTTCTTTTAAAAATATTAAAATACATGAAAGTTTATCATTCAAACGAAAAAAGATGATGATATGAAGAAAATAAGTTCTTAACCAAGCACACAAGCTATTCGATTTAAAGCGACAAAATAGCAATATATAAATAAATATTTTAGTAACGAATGGGGAATTGATGATGACCTCTTTTTTAATTATAAAAAAAATCTCACCTGTTCAAAAATAAATGCTCTAAATTCTTATGCCTCTGTTATTAATTATCTAATCTAAGTAAGCCAAAAAGAAGAAGTTGGCCAAATTATTTTGATGAAATTTTTATCTAAACAACACAACACTAATCTGTATTTTTTAAATACTAAAGAAGAAGAAAAAGTGCAATATACAATTCAGAATTAAACCAATCAAAAAATAATAGAACGAATAAATTTTTATTAATAACTAGCTACAAGAGCGAGCGAAGCGCTTGTAGCTAGTAGAAGAATAAATTTGAACGAACAAATTTTTATTAATAATTATGTAAATACGAAATTGGTAAGATCATACATTTAACTCAAATGAGTGAATATGAGAAGGCTATCATAGTATGAGAGAATAAATCAATTAAATCCTAAAGATAAATCAGAATTCTACAAAATTCTAAAATTTGTTTCCTACTGGGGAAAGAAACGGTATCCCGCCCTAGTAGGATTCTATGTATTTTTCAGAACTCTAAAGTAATTAAATCCGGAAAAAAATGTACAAAAAAAGATAATTTCAATAAATTTGAATGAATTCTAAAAGACAATAAAATTGATAAAATTAAATTAATATTATTAAGAAAATCGGGGACACACTTTCTTCTCGTAATCGAAAGTGTTGTCACAGATTTTTGTGTCGACATATATTTAGTTCCGACAGTACGGAACATTTGAATTCAGATGTAAAATTTATAAGTATGGGAAAATATTTATTTTGTTACCATGGAACTTTCTCCTATCTCCCTATGAATACAAGAGTAAAGTGGTTCAGAAGATTTCAATCGCAAAATGAGAATATACATTTTAAGAGCATCTAAAAAATAATTGATTTTTGAATTTAAAAAAAAATCGTTGGAGCAAATTTGAGAAAATCAAAAAAACTGAAAAAGTACATCAGTAAAGTACTAGTAATCTTGGCCGATTTTGATTAAAAGTTATTTTCCGGTCCCGGGGGTGTTTAACTTAAATATAAAATTTCAACCTCGTAGCTCAACCTTCATGTTAAAATTGAACACACACCCACACACCCACCCACCCACCCCCCAACACACAGACAACCATCGCGAAAACCACTTTGGATTCAGGGGACCTCAAAACGTGAAGATCCATCAAAATCTCGACATCGAATTTTGACATGAACAATACTTTCTCTCTATATATATATTACATATATACATAGGTAAGAGAAAAAAATCAAATTGAGTTAGTCATTTTGGCTATTCAATTTAGCCCCAAATGGAAAATAATTTTAATTTAGAGATTACGCAACTAATTTCATGCATATAAATTTCAATTAAGAGTTTAATTAAAATGACGTCGTAGATTATTACCTTGTGTTGGTTGTGACGTGACGTGTGTTGACAATGTTCAAGACGGGCACGAGAGGTTCATTGCAATTTTTCTTCTTTTTATTCGTTATTCACTTTTCAGAGATATTTGGTTGATGATAGATGCTTGCATATGAGCGTCAGAAAAGCGACTGAGCGCTCTGCGCCGCCACGCATCCCTTAAATGCCGCCCCCTTCGGCACCCTCCTGAAGTTAGCTGACAGGAGGGGGAATAGAGGGGGGAGAGAAACCCTCTGAAGTTAGCTGCTGCTGCCGCCTCCGTCGCCGACGCCGTCGTCGCCGCCGCCTTCACCGGAAAATCAAATTGAAAGAGAATCGAATCATTCATTCATTCATCTGACTGGACATGGATGTGAGGATCACAATCCGTCTATTCTTTATTAGGGAGAGAGGTTAAAATGATAAAAGCCTCTCCCTCTTAAAGAATTTTTTATTATTATTGCATTGTTACGCAACAATAGCCTGATAATAATTCCATCACAAGGTTGGTTTCATGGGATCACATGACATAAAAAAATTTACTAAGGATATTTTTTTAATAATTTGCGCAAACAGATAACTTCGAAACGTTTTAGCTACTCGAGTTTGGCATTTCAAGGAACAATTGTAAATAGTATGATCTCAATTCAGGCTACGAAATCTATAAAGGAAATGTTAGTCTTAGCTCGGGCAACCCGTGGTCGCCATTCACATACAAGGTGTGTGCCCGTGATTATAAAAAAATACAATAGGTAGTTTATATACCAATTAATTCAGAAAGCTCTAGCCTGATAGATGACATAGCTAGAAAAATATTTATATAGATTTTGAAAAAGTTCACTCAACTTCTAGTAAGTACGTGAATGGCTACCACGAGTTACCCGAGCTAGGACTGACATTTCTTCCTTTCCGTTATGCCAGCCTTTTTTTTCCTTTTCATATCAAGCGTCAGGCCGTGAGACGGGTCGACTTGCTTTTTCCTCGGTCTCTAATTTCTTTATAAATTAATATTTTGCCGACCCCACATAAGGAGAAAGGTCAAGATAGAAGAACAAGAAGAAAATAGTCTGTCCTTCATGTGAACGCACCTTAAATTAACCGATTTGTCAAATAGGTTAATTCAGAGAACTGATACATGAAACGTGAAAATCCTACAGTGATTGAATATTTATTTAAAATGATCGCAATACTTTTTCTCTATATATTATATATATAAGTAAGAGAAAGTAAAAAATATTGTTATTAACGACTTAATACGTTCACCATTTTATCCTTCCGGATTAAAATTTTTTCAACAGCAACAAGCAAAACATTCAGCTTATTAAATTAATTTATAGTGCGTTCACTCACATAAAGGACGGACGTTTCCAACTACTAGGCATTTTGTTTCAAAGTGTCAGGCTACCAACTTTCTGAATTAATTGATTGATAGATATATAAGCGATTTAAAAATGAAACATTGAAGTTTCAGTACCGTTCAGTACCGTATATTAGTTTATGAAAAAAAAAATATATAAATTTCACACATAGATGGTCATTGCCTACATAAAGATAAACAAAAGCACTTGTGGATAACGTTTAAAAAATTTAGGAGTCAAAAAGCCTTAAAGAACTAAAGGGAATAGAAGGGAGCGAAAACCTTTATTGGCCAAGAGTTGTTTTTATAGCCCTATTCCGTATTATTTTATTAAAAAATATCCAAAGACATTTATTTCTTTTAAGTTAGGAGAATCGCATAAATTCTGGCTTTGACTTTTAAACTAGACAATCCCCTCTGTTCTCTAAGGAGACTCGGTAAAAAAAAAAAAATGAGAGATTTAGAGCTGGTTCCCCTAGTTTCCAGACCCCTCAGAGTTAAAAATTTCATTTTTACTTTCTCTTACCTATGTATATATGTAATATATATATAGAGAGAAAGTATTGGTTTCATGTCAAAAATTCGATGTCGAGATTTTGATGGATCTTCACGTTTTGAGGTCCCCTGAATCCAAAAAAGTGGTTTTCGCGACATGGTCTGTCTGTGGGTGGGTGGGTGGGTGTGTGTTCAATTTTAAGGATGAAGGAATTGAGCTAGGAGGTTGAAATTTTATATTTAAGTTAAACACCCGCCGGGACCGGAAAAATAAGCTTTTAATCAAAATCGGCCAAAGATTACTAGTACTTTACTGATGCACTTTTTCAGTTTTTTTCGATTTTCTCAAAATTTGCTCCAACGATTTTTTTTAAAATTCAAAAATCAATTATTTTTCAGATGCTCTTTCAAATGTATATTCTCATTTTGCAATTGAAATCTTCTGAAGACCACTTTACTCTTGTATTTCATAGGGAAGATAGGAGAAATGGTTGCCATAGTAACAAAATATAAATATTTTCCCATACTTATAAATTTTACATCTGAATTCATATGTTCCGTACTGTCGGGAACTAAATATATGTAGACACAAAAAATCTGGTGTGACAAGCACAGTACACAACTTTCGATTACTGAAGGTAAGAGAAAGTTGTGTGCTATGCGCCAGTCACACCAGATTTTTTTATTTCAGTTTGAAGTTCAAAGGGTAAAAGGGCCCTGGTCTTCAAGAGGACCCCGCTCTCTGCGGTAGAGTATATATAATTTTCCGCGGTGATTCATAAAAACTTTCAGAGCCTGTAAGATAGGCAACTAACATGGCCAACACATTAATGAATTTTTGGTATAATTATACTCATCTGAATTTCGTGAGCAATTAATAGAAAATATTTTAAAGAGCAGGACAAATGAACGAATGAATTTATTCTTGAATGGTTCCTAATAAAAAAAAAAAATAATCACTCTAAGTTGGCGTAAGTATGGTTGCCTGCCTTCTAGGAAAAATAACCGAAAGTAGTATTTTTTTTGTTTAAACGGAGGCCGGAAAGATATCATTTTATATCTGTCATCAATGGGGTAAAAACATAAAATGTTCAATAAAAAATTTCATAATAATCGGTTCAATTGAAATTGCTCTTGCGCTAGACTTGTCCAAATTTTACGTTTTAAGGAATAAGCGGACACAACAATCTATATATAATAATAGCGGAGTGTCCGTCTGTCTGTCCGTTAGTTTATTTAGAATCAAATATTCTTATTTTAATTTTTCACTATGATTATTATCTCGAAAATAATTTAAAAATTTATTTTAAACTAATTGAAATTCTCTTCGTTCATTGATTGGTGATTTAAAATTTATGATCAACGATTAGAAAAAATTTTAAGACAACAAACTCGTCGCAAAGTTCAGAAATTTTTGATATACTAATGTCTCAGCTGTTGAATGCAGAATTATAATTAGATGGATTAAGTGAGAGATCATCAGGGCTACAATTTTTACTTTCTCTTACCTCTAAATATGTTATTTATATATATAGAGAGAAAGTAATGGGATTCGTGTAAAAATTCAATGTCGAGACTTTGATGGATATACACGTTTTGAGGTCCCCTGAATTTCGCGATATGGTCTGTTTCTGTGTGTGTGTGTGGGGGGGGGGTGCGTGTGTGTGTCTGTCTGTCTGTGAACAAAATATCTCAAGAACGATAAGAGGTAGGAGGTTCAGATTTTATATTTAAGTTAGGTACCCCCTGGGACATGACACCAAGCTTTTGAACAAAATCGGCCAAAAAGTACTAGTACTTTACTGATGTACCTTTTTCTCAAAATTCGCTCCAACTTTTTTTTTTTTTTTAATTCATAAATTAATTATTTTTTAAAATGTATGATCTCATTGCCGTTGAAATATTTTGAAGTACACTTTACTCTTGTACTTCATAAAAAGGTAGGAGAATTGGTTGCCATGGTAACAAAATATCAATATTTTTCCATGTTTATGAATTTTACATCTTGAGTTTTAATAACTCACTCCAAAAAAATCTGGCGTGACAAGCACAGAACATAACTTTTGATTATCGAAGGTAAGAGAAAGTTGTGTGCTGTGCGACCAGTCACGCCAGTTTTTTTTACCTCTGAGGAAGAGCTAGACAAACGCTTGAAATGTTATTATAATCACCTAAATGCACTGTCATCTTCATCAATCCAATTAACACGATTTATGAATATGTGAAATAAATAATGAAAAAAAAAATTAACTATTATATTATACGTTATTAGGGAAAAACTTTTCAAAATTACTCCAGTATGTAGTTTATTACTTTAGAAAATTTATCTTTTTAAAAGTGGTAAAAAAGTTTTTCCTTAGTTCTTTTGAGATAATTTATTATTATTATTATTTATTTTGTCTATTTATTAAACAAACGTCCATGTTGCAAAGTAAGAAAGAGTTTTAATTTAAACCATTTTGTTTAAATAAAAAACTGCTGTAGCCACCAAAGTTCTTTTACAAAGGTTCAAACGCGTTATTTGAATTTTAAGTAAAGTAAATGTCACTTTCTATTGGCTTTGTCACAGGAAAGTTCTTTTAGAAAAGGGCTGCTCTTTTTTTCCTTTTATAAACAATAATATTCTTTTTGTCGGTAATATCCCCAACGATATTAATGAAAATTCGTCTATTTACTCAGATAGATGGACGAAATGTATATTATATAATACAATTATATGAAGTTTTTGCTGGTTCACAGTCTCCCATCTCTCTCATCAATAGACTTCAAAGTACACTCCCCATTCCCCTCACTTTCCGTGTTTAGAAATGTTGGCATCATCAAGAGAGAACAAAAATGCGTTCCTAACAATATTCCGTTCCCAGTGCCCGAGCGACGGCGGAGGAAGGCGAGATTATCCGAAGCCTTGGCGAGGCCACGCCCATCTTCTTTTTATTTCCTTCTATCTACAGTAAGTAGGCAGCGAGCAAGAGGTTCCAGCGGGCGCAGCTAGACTTCGGCGGGATTTCCGTCTATTTAAATAATATTCATCTTCTTCTTCTTTCTTCGCCTTAATCCCACAGTGCGGGGTCGGCGGATGGGGTTTTTGCGACCGGGAAGGAATAGAACAGGTCGGCCCGTTGCACGGTCTGACGACTGTTGAAAATATAGATGGAAAGAAATTGGCATGCAAAGAAAAGAAGTACTGCCAGTCCCAGCTAGGGCAGCTCGTGGTCGCCATCCACGTACCCACAAGATGTGGGCCCCTGAGCAAATTTAAATAATATTCATATTAAATTATATTCTGAGTTGAAGAAAAGGCGTGAGGAACTTCGTTTCTACCGGGGGTCCCACGACCGCTTTTATTTTTTTTATATCTTTATTAAGAATCTGGTGTCTTCCCCATTGATTTAATCAAAGTCTAATTATATAATTAATTTTATTTCTATTCTGTGAGGCCTTTCAATAGTTACTACTAGCTTATAATATTTTCCAAATCCTGTGCCCACTCTCACTTTTTTTATTTAATCCAATCGCTACAATACAAATATTAAAACAAGTTAACAAATGTGTCAGAATATAAACACGTTAACGTAAATAACAAACATTGATTTAATAAACGGACTAAAAATAAAAACAAAGCCTTTTTTTTAATTAAATTAAATGTTGGTGTCAATGAATGTGAAGAGATAGTGTTTTTTGTGTGTCACAGTTTAGATTAAATAATAATTATTAGTATGAAAAGAACGAATAGAGATTGACAGGAGAGTGGGGGAAGGGGGATAAGGGTAGAAACATTGTTGAATTTCTGATTAAGTTTTCGTCTTCTAATACTTGAAACTTTTTTAATTTTGTCTGACTTAATGCTTTGGAGGAAGGTCAATAAGGATCAGCAAAGTTATTTATTGCTGCTCTTTTTTTTATCGTATTAACCTGAACAAAAAAGAAATTTAAGAATCAGGACTTAAAAGATATCTTTGTTTTATTTAAAAAAGAAGTGAAACTTGTATGCAAAATTCACATTCACTTAAGCAATCGCGTTTTTTGTTCTCTGGTGACGTAAATGCGCATAGAATTATAAATTTTTTGAGTAGTTATGAACAAGACTGTGCAAAATAATCGATTAATCGATATTTATAAAAGAATCGATTATTAAAAATCGATTAATCGATATTTCCCATAATCGAAAAAGACCCAATTATTTCCACATAAAAAAGTGGGTTAAATTTACTTGAAAAAAAGGTCGAATGAAATCGAGTTAGTAGAAAAAAGTAAAAATGGACTGATTTGAATCAGGCGGAAAAAATTTACTAAAAAAATGTCGAATTAAATGAATTTAATCGAAAATAATCGATTATTTACCATAATCGATTGATCGGAATAATCGATTATTTTTCATCATCGATAATCGATTATTTTTTCCCATAATCGAACATACCATGGGGAACATAAACATTTGCACCCTAACAGGTTTGCAAGACGCCTACTAGTTAGGCAGCCCAATCGACTCACCACTACATATGCAGTGTCTGTGTGAATTTACCTGAGCTAGGGTTCTGAGGGTATTTTATGAAGAAGCCATAAACCATCCCTTTGGAAAATAGATACATTTTAAATAAAAATTTGCGAATTCCTCTCTCTATCTCGCAATGCAAGTAGCCAGATCGGTGAAATTTAGTAAATAATTCTTACCCTAAAATTGTATATCTGTTTCAAATTTTGGAGTAATTACAATACTTCAACCGGAAGTAGTTAGTACTTTACCTAAGATTATAAAAATTACCTTTTAAAAATATTTTAATCTGGTTATTAATTTTGAAAGTGGCCTAATTCCATTCTTGGTAAGAAGGGTTTGAAAGTTTTATAAACATATACATTTAAATAGCCGGGCAACAAATTAATAGGCCAGAATCGATAGCAAAGAATTGAAATATATTTTCGCCACTTTGCTACTCAAAAGAGAAGTGCATTTCTTTCTCACTTTCTTTACTAAAAATATTACATTTTTAAAATACTTCTATAATCTTAGGTAAAGTAGGCCTACTTCCGGTTGAAGTATTTACTACAAAATTTGAAACAGATCTCCAATTTTAGGGCAAGAATTATTTATTAAATTTCATCGATCTGGCTTCTTGCATTGCGAGATAGAAGAATTCGCAAATTTTTACTTTCTCTTATTTTATTTAAATTTTATCTATTGTCTGAACATGCCACATTCTATGCTGTAAGACCTCTCGTTACAAAAATCCGAAATAACAGTTTTTTTTTTTTTTAAGAATATAAATAAGAATATTTTAACGCCCCTAGATATTATTACCTGGTATAAAGGTCTATAGATATCGGAAAAATTTTAATAAAAATTGGGACACAAGTTTCGTTCAAATTGTGAAATAAGTTAATTTTTTCCAAATAAGAAGATAAGATTAATTAAAATGTTGAAATTCTATTAATTTGAGATCAAATTCATTTGATATGAAAAGGCTACGCTATATCGCTATATAGATTGTTCAAAAGGGTTGGTTTATGGTCTATCATAAAAGACCCTCAGAACCCTAGCTCAGGTAAATTCACACAGACACTGCATATGTAGTGGTGAGTCGATTGGGCTGCCTAACTAATAGGCGTCTTGCAAACCTGTTAGGGTGCAAATGTTTCTGTTCCCCATGGTAACTAGTTATGAGCAGCCCTATCGAAGTGAAGCGATATTTAAACTTGTATATTTATAAAAAAAAAAAATTATACATTTCCATATGGTGTTAGAAATCGGAATTTTCCCTTTATCATTCAGCCTATATGATAAGTAATTATCATATAAATGATAAAACAAAAATTAATTAATTATGAAAGCATGTGTGTAATTTTTTTTTTTAGCACAAATTAAAAACCAACGGCCTAACGGAAAAATATTAATTATTAAAAAAAAGGAAAGAAAAACATTTTAGGCTAATTTGATAATGAAACTGTTCAGTTTCATATTGAAAATTTGATTTTTACCTCTTTCAATAAAAGAAATTCATCCCCTGTTTTAGATAAGTTTAACTTTTATTACAATCCATCAAAGTGGAAAGATCTATTTAAAGATAGGCGCTAAAGGGAATAAACTTGAATTCAAATAATTGATTTAAAAATAAAAGTCAATCGAAACTGATTTGGCCAGTTATTGGAATATCATGTAACTATTTTGGCTTTAAGAAATTAAGTAATACGCAGTGGCGGATTAAACAAGATGGAGGCCTTTAGGCAGTCGAAATCTCGGGGCCTTGTCATTTAAAAATTTTATTATACAATAGTTTTAGGTCCCTCCTGAAATTTTTAAAATGTCCCTATGGGGCTCGTGTAAAAATCGAAATTTACATGTATAATATATATTGTATACTGGTATTCATTTAAAAAATTTTCATAAGACATTTCCCATTGAATAAAACAATAACTTATACATATAAATTAATTTTAAAATATGTTTATACAGGGGGGGGGGGGGGTTAATCTTTAAAAATGAGTTCGGACCCACCCCTATAAAGAAAAATTTTTTAAGGTTTTTTGGCATCTAAGAAAATTTAGACCCCAACTCTCTACTTTCAAATGATTGGTAGTCAATTCAATAGAAAGAAATTTTACTCGCTTGGGACGGAAAGGGAACCTGAGGCCCTAGGCACGAGAAGCTAGTAAAATTCATAAATTATCTTTCATGTTATTTTGAAAATGTATATAGTCATTTTTTCTCCAAAATTTTTCAAAGACCACTTTACTTCATAGGAAAAATACGAGAACTAAACATAAATAAATATTAAATGGGCGGAAGCAGCCAATAAAAAGACTCTGTATCTTCTTTTTACTGGCTGCTCATGCCTATAATTATTCATCTATTCGTCTCATTCCTAACAGATAAATATTTTTTTTTTAGGACTTCGGCATTTAGGGCATTATAGACTTTAACGATACCTAAATGATTTAAATACGATATTTGTGGGTGTCAAAGCACATTTATTTATACTATTTGATATCCAAATGATTTAAATAATCATTGGACTGCTTGGGATCCAAAAACGCACACCTTCCCGAGTAAAAATTATTAAAAATGACCGAGGGAACCACTCGCCCGCAGCAGGTCTGTATAATGAACATTTAGGGACTCACAGGGATATACACGCCCGCACTAGGGACAAACACAGTAAATCGAAAGTGACCAGAAGAAAAATGTGTGTCCCTGGTGCGGGCGTGTGTATCCGTGTGTCCCTGGTGCGGGCGTGTGTATCCGTGTGTCCCTAGTGCGGGCGTGTGTATCCCCGTGTGTCCCTGGTGCGGGCGTGTGTATCCCTGTGTGTCCCTAGTGCGGGCGTGTATATCCCTGTGTATCCCTAAAGGTTCACTAATCAGACCTGCTGTGGGCGTGTGAATCCCTCGATCATTTTTAATCGTGTTGGCTTTAAGATTATAAAATTTTTTATCTATTTATTGAATTTACGCAATCTACGGAATTTCTTATAATAACAGGGAAAGTACCAAAATTAAATACAATATTACAAAATAGAGAGAGAGAGAGAGAGGAAAAAAAATCATTAAAAATAGAGTCCGACCATACAGTCAACATTTTGAAGACTGGAGAAATTTCTCCCAGTATTATTCTAACGAACCCTAAAAAGAGACCCGGGTATGAGAACAAAACTCGGGGTTTTGAAACTTATTTTAGCAATCAGATCCCCAATCGCAGCGTTTACCCAATAGGTACCACATGTTAGTCATAAATTAAGAAATTTTCTAATGAATTAATTAAAGAAAAATTTCAAGCTAAAATCATTTGATAGGCAAATTTACTTGCCCGAAAGGTTATCAATATTTATAATCTCTATCCCCCCTCTGAGGGGAGGAATCTTATATTAGGTCCCAAAAATTTTCAGAAAGACGATATTCTACTGTATTAAATTAAATTGTTCTTTCTCGGATCACATGTCGATACGACTAACGACTAATTAATCTAAGCAGCCGTAGCGTTCTTGTTTGTAACAATTTAGTAACATACGATCTGATAATGAATCCGTACACACGTATCATACGTAACCGACACGCACTTTAAATTGATAACGGAACTAATATACATTTTAATATCGCTAGAGTAAGAGAGAGTAGAGGGGGGGGGGGGAGTGATAATGCAAGAGAGAGATGGCTTAGCATCGATTGGTTTCGCTTTCTGCTTCGTCGATGTTTATTACAACACAAAAACAACCTCCCCTCAAAAAAAAAAAATGTGTACAAAGCATGTACGTCATGATACTTTTCTATAACCAAGATTATAATTATCATCCAAGTTTAAAAATAGAATAGTCTAAGCAGTTTATCATCTTATTATAAATAAAGATCTGGTGTGACTGGTCGCACAGCACACAACTTTCTCTTACCTTCGGTAATCGAAAGTTGTGTTCTGTGCTTGTCATACCAGATTTTTTGTGTCGATATATACTTAGTTTCCACCCATATATTAGAATTAAAGATGTAAAATTTATATTTTGTTACCATGGAAACCATTTCTCCTATTCTTCCTATGAAGTACAAGATTAAAGTGTGCTTCAAACAATTTTGAGAGCAAAATGAGAATATGCATTTGAAAGAGCATCTAAAAAATAATTGATTTTTGAATTTTAATCAAAATCGTTAGAGCGAATTTTGAGAAAATCGAAAAAAACTGAAAAAGTACATCAGTAAAGTACTAGTACCCTTTGGCCAATTTTGATTAAAAAGCTTATTTTCTCGGACCCGGGGGGTGTTTAACTTAAATATAAAATTTCAGCCTCATAGCTCAATTCCTTCATGCTTAAAATTGAACACACACACACACACAGACAGACCATGCCGCGAAAACCACTTTTTTGGATTCAGGGGACCTCAAAACGTGTATATCCATCAAAAGCTCGACATCGAATTTTTGACATGCATCCAATACTTTCTCTCTATATATTTATTACATATATACATAGGTAAGAGAAAGTAAAAACGAATAGATTTGTGAATATTAAGTATTTTTGGAATCAGCGCTAACCAAGAATAGCTCTAAATTTCTATACACAAAAAAAAGTTTCTTTTTTTTTTTGTTGGCCTGTGTAATCGATCACATTAATATTCCTAAGGATCAATGGAATTTGCATTTTGGGAAATTTCTTCGAAATCAAAAAATAGAAGAGATTTTTTTGGTCGTTTTTCCATGGAATCATTCAACAAGAGTGAGAGGGATGGATAATTGAAAATATTTTTTTATATATCAAAATATACGATCGGTTTCCACACAAACCAATAAATATATTTGTATCTACACGAATTCACCATGTATTTGAATGCGAAATATTTCAAGAGGGGGAGTAGAGAGGGATGATGGAGAGCACAAAGAGGGAGAAAAAGGGATTGCAAGTGTCAGATGAATGAAGAAATGATAAAAGTGTAAGACAAGAAAAATAAATATACTGAATAATGTATATGTGTGACTCCCAATTCATGATAAAGAGGTTAAAGGTGGTGACAATGTCAATATTGATAATCTAAAAAGCCAAGGGTGGGAGTAGTGGGCTTGGTTCCCAGACAGTCTGTTGAAATTTATTCAAAGAAATATGATTGTATTAAATATAAATAAGTAAAGTTTAAAATCTATAGGACAACAGATGCAGAAAATAAATGTATATGTACAGTCGGCGCCACACGTGCCTGATGTGGAGCCTTGAGCTTAGATAACCAAACCAACCACTGGTCTAAAGGGTCGAGTCTAATATTGTTTCAATATTATTTGATCTATACAATTTAAAGGACTGTTAATAATAAGTCTAAGAGAACGACTTGAACTGAACGAGATCTTGTCCAGTCAAAGGACTCGTTCATTTAAAGAACCTTTCTTAATAAGAATTCTTTGAAAAATCAACTAATTGAACGAAATTTTGCTGTCAAAGGATTCGTTCAGTTAAAGGACTGTTAAGACCCTTCTTATTAAGAATTCTTTAAAGAGAAGAAAACGACTAACTATTCGAAATTTTGTCTATTTAGAGAACTCAAAGAAATCTTTAAGAGAACGAGACCTTAAAACAGATGATACATATATAAACAGATGATATTTTCTATAGAATGAGGTCAGGGCGTATAACAACACATAGATAGACATCCTTTCACGAGTATTCAAAAAAAAAAAAAAAAAAACGAATCAATTTGCTTCTATAAATTATTACACACTTAACAACATCTAATCGCATAAACTAAATCTCTGGATCATAAACGAGCGCTTTGTTTATATCGTTCAACTCTTTTTTTTCGTGAGCTAATTTTATATCATCATTAAAATTGATTATTATTATTTTTTTTAAACCCACCTGATACGTATTATTCTTCATCAAAGGTGGGGGTAGGGGGATTATTTAATGAATTCCAAACATTAATATAATAGATAATATCACAGGGGGTTTTTTATGATAAAAAAAACAGCAATGTATATATTTAATATATATGTCATTCATTTTAATGTTGATAACATTATCTAAATACTTTAGGTTAATTAGAAAAGGCTTTAGATTAATTTACTAGGTAGGAGAAAAAAAAACATGTCAAAAAATTTCAAATTTTATCAGTTAAAGACCTTTCTAAAAGCCTTTGGGGGCTTTAGAAACTAGCCAAAAAAATTACGACATCGAACTTTTTACATGATCGCATTACTTTCTCTATATATATTTCACATAGGGTGAGATTCAAGTCTAACCTCAACAGGCATCTTCTCAGTTCCGCAGTTGAGTTTCCTTTATGTTTCCTTTTTTTATTTTCTTCCTGGTGATGTGACTATTGGTCATTATAGGTCTGGGACATATGCACCATCAAAAAAAAAAGAGAAAGTATAAAAATTAACTCTGATCATAGCCTGCTTATAAATCATCTTTTTATTTTCTCTTAACTTAATATGAAAGTATAGCGAGAAAGTAGTGCGATCATGTCAAAAATTCGATGTCGAGATTTTGATGGATGTTTTGAGGTTCCTTGAGTCCAAAAAAAGTGGTTTTTCGCAATATGTTCTCTTAAAGATTTCTTTGAGTTCTCTAAATAGACAAAATTTCGAATAGTTAGTCGTTTCCCTAAAGAATTCTTAATAAGAACTTAACTGAACGAATCCTTTGACAGCAAAATTTCGTTCAATTAGTTGTTTTTTTCAAAGAATTCTTATTAAGAAAAGTTCTTTAAATGAACGAGTCCTTTGACTGGACAAGATCTTGTCGTTCTCTTATGCCCAATTGCACCGCACGAGTTGAGTAAGCATTGTTGGACTGTCTGTGAGTGTCTATGTCTGTGAACAAAATATTTTAAGAAGGAAAAGAGCTAGAAGGTTGAAATTTTATATTTTAGTTAGGTACCCCTCTGGGACGTGACACAATGGTTTTGAACAAAATCGTCCAAAAAGTACTATTACTTTACTAATGTACTTTTTCAGTTTTTTTTTTTTTTGAATTTCTCGAAATTTGTTCTAATGATTTTGATTGGAGTTCATAAATCAACTATTTTTTAGATGCTCTTAAAAAAAGAATATCTGTAAAATTTTTCGTGAAAATTGTTTGAAGTACACTTTACTGTTGTTCAAGGATTCGTAGCTAGCGCCATCTATGTTTCAGTGGTCAAGTTTGGAACTGAGATGCTATGGGCAATTATATAACTCGACACAAAAATATCTGTTGTGCATTAAGTCACACCAGATTTTTTGGAATAAAAAGAATTTATTATAAAACAAAATGTCAAATACAGTGATAATTTTATTTTAATAATAAATAGAAAAATTTAATTATAAATGTCATAGACCCCCCTTTCACGATGAGAGAGATCATTGCGGTCATCTGACAACAAAAAAACGCATTGGGCGAACAACAAATATACTTTTTAGATATCGCCATATTACACCGCAATTTTTAATTAATATACCGTATTTTGATTTGAACATGTTTTTTTTTTCTTTGTTTGACCTCTTCAGGGGAAAACATTTTTAAGTGGATTGGATATAATTATGTTATTTTAAATAAAAAGTAATTAAAAATAATTAATTTATATATCAGGGCGTATGAAAATATAAATAATTTAATTAAAAAATATCAAGAGATCTTTATATTATATAGCTAAATGAAGAGTAGCTATAAAGAAAATTTTAAAGCAGAGACGTAGTCAGAAAAATTTTCAAGGGGAGAATGTCTCTTGTATATATTGTAGAAAAAATATTTCAACTTAAGCAACTAACTACTAAACTGGATGTGAGCCTACAAGATGGACTGACGATTTCAAGAATTTTTGGAGAAGACTTTATTGAACAAGGAAGAACTCATATAGAGAAAATTTTGTAATTTAAATTAATGGGTGAGATTAACTCCCATTTGACATTAGCTTCTCGTGCCTACTATTTTTACTTTCTCTTAACTCTATATATGTTAATATATATAGAGAGAAAGTATTGGATTCATGTCAAAAAAATTCGATGTCGAGATTTTGATGGATATACACGATTTGA
>JAKCPI010011467.1:0-22073 GCA_023213315.1 Euborellia annulipes
ATATATATATAGGTATATTTTTTTTTTTATGTTTACCTTAGTTTGTATTAATAAATTTTTTAGAAATAAAAATTTTGGGGTTTGTATTATTTTATCAAAATAGGGGGGAGGGTGTTATACGATTAAATATTTTTAAGGGAAGCGTGGTTACATAAGTTTGGAAACTACTGATTTATATAAATCTAAAACAATAAACTAAGAAATAGGTATTAAGTGAAAATTCAAAGTTTAAAATATTACTATTGTATAAAACAGTTTGTATGTTTTTGTTGATTAATAAGCTAACTTTGCTGAGTGAAAAGTTGGCGGAATCTAGATTATATTAGGTTACTAAAAATTTTACCCCTCCCTTTTCTAAATGTTTGTTGGTTGCCTAATGATTATTCAGTTACTTTGGACTTAATTAAATTTAATCATAATGATTAGATAGGAATTACATTAGATTTTAAAAATTAGGCAGTTGCCTTTTATATATACAGTAAATACTAAATAGGCAACTTTATCTTTGTTTCTGTTTCGTTTATTTTTCATGACCAAAGAATTGAAGCTTAAAATATTCGCGCCCCTTTAGGAGAAAAATTTTAATGAAAATATTTTTAATTTCTTGAAACATTTAGAATTGGAGCAATCTTTTAAAAATAATGCTTTTTTTGTTAGGAATTTTTGTTGAAATTTAAAGGGTCAGGGCGTCCTTAGTGGTTCCGTATTGGACATGTCGAAAAAAAAAGTGGGGAAGGCACACGCATTTTTAAATGGAAACCGACAACAGTATATAAGCCCTATAGGCCTATTATTATTACTAAATTATATCTTAATATTACCTAATTCAATTGGTTTGAAATGATTTTCTACCCAATTTATTTATTTATTTTTTATTCGTTTGTCTAAATTCAAAATTACACTCAATTTTCTTGAATGAGGTTAGATATAAATTAAAGAAAAGGTTAATAAAAATAGAATTAAAGAATGAAGAACAAAAGAAAAGAGAAAGAATGATAGAAAAAAAAAAATAACAAAGCTCATCCAATTGACTGAAAGGGTGGATCTCGAGGGCAGTCGAGGTCAAGTGGGTTGTTATGGCCACAAGGAGGTCCAAAAAAGGGGGTGGCAAATAGGTGCCAGGGGCGGGGGTGGCCGACCTCCAATTTCGTTTTATCTAAAACTCAGTTGGCCATGAAATGAAACTACATTGGAATTACAAAGACCAGTCCGTGGATCAAATGAGAATGGAGACTTCATAATGGCCAAGGGCTGTCACATGCAATTATTATCTAAACATCTATTGTTTGAAAACAGGGCTGTTTAGGCTGGGTGGATGGGTGGGCTTATTTAACTTTTAATAATAAAATTAATATAATTAATAGAGCTGAAGAGAAAAGGATAAAGTTTATTAATTAATTAAATAAATATTAATGGTATTAGGAAAAAGAAAACAAAGACAGCAAGTAAAAACAAAGCTATTGAATACATTTTGCTTTATTCGAGATATCATATTTAAACAAAAATTACGATTTCCGTCCACGTGTGTTATGTTACTTGTATTTGACCTAATCAAACTTTTTACAACAAAGAATAAAATATGGAATATCCATTTAGGGAAAATATTTCTATAATAATTTCCAAAAAAGTGGGTCCCGCAAATTGGTCTGTCTGTGTGAGTGTCTGTAACGATTTTTAGCATGAAGGAATTGAGCTACCGGATTGAAATTTTATATTTAACTTAGGTACTCTCCCGGACAATCAAAATAAGCTTTTGAACAAAATTGGCTATTATTAGTACTAGTACTTTACTGATGAAACTTTTTTTAGATTTTCTCGAAATTCCTTCCATCAAAGGTACTGAGAGCAAGGGGATCCAGGGGACGCAACCCCCTGGGGAAACCCGCCGAAGGCGACTAGTTTTCCTATAAAATTTTTAAAAAATAGAGCCGGTACTCGTCCATATTTGTCTTAACTAATTAGGGACCATGGGCGTAACTAGAGGATTTGGCTGGGGGGCCATGGGACCAGCTATTCTCGGTTGAGCCTGGAAAGCCCCATATTTTCTCAATTTTGTTGGGTCAAGGAGCCTTCTGGGGGGCAGGCCCCCGGCACTCCCCTAGAGTAGGGACCAATATAGCCTAGATAGCTATTTATTCTAAGACATTTTTTTTTTGTCAATTTTTGCATTTTAGGCTAATTCGTATAATAATAAATTTGTCTGGCAAATACAAAACTATTCCGAATGAGAGTTCAAAGTGGAAAATGTTTATAAACATCAACCCGAAATTAGTCACTTGCTCAAATATACATTTATGATTCACTAATTCACTTCATCAATGTGATCTCCTATCCACATCGTGATTAAATATTATTTTAACGATGTTGATATTGCAGTAAATTTTCATTCTAATAGAGAGAAAAAGAATTTTGTATAAATCTTAATTAAATTAAAACTTTTATTATTTACAAAATAATTATTAGATTTAATGAAACTATATTTGCTCAGGGGCCCACATCTTGTGGGTAACGTGGATGGCGACCACGAGCTGCCCTAGCTGGAACTGGCAGTACTTCTGTGATTTGCATGTCAGTCTCTTACCTACTATATTTTAAATAGGCCCCAGACCGTGAGACAAGCTGGTCTGTTTTATTCCTTCCCGGTCGCAACCCCCTCCCCCCCTCGCCGACCCCTCGCTTCTGCCGACCCCGCATCGCGGGAATAATCAGGGGAGGAAAGTAGAATGAAACTTTATATATAAAATTTTCTAACTCTTTACTTTCTCTTACCCTATATGAACCCTGTTATGCAATGGTGTGTCAAAAACCAAAAAAATTCAAAATTGAGTTAAGCACTGAATATTGTTTCAAATGCTTTAATTAATAGTATTTTTTTATGAAATATGACCTAAAAAAATTTATATTTAATGATACTTGTGCAATTGACAATAAAAATTATATATAATCCAATGAAAACAAAAAACTTTAATGTTGATTTTCTCAAAACTCGATGTTTGGTCTTTGACACACCATTGCAATAACAGGGTCCATATATGAAATATATAGAGAGAAAGTAATCGATTCTCGTGTCAAAAATTCGTGGTCGAGATTTTGATGGATATAGACTACACGTTTTATTTTTAAATACTTTTATTTAACTTGATTAAAAAATTAGATCAATATACCATATATCCAATTTTTTTATATTTTAATAAAATGTTTTAAAAAATAAATTAGACTCTATTTTATCTTCTCTTTTAAGAATATGGCAAAAAGATAAATAAATAAATAAATTTTCACTTCAGAATTCTATATATTCTCGGGAAAAAAGATCTAAGGTTAATACATGTTTATAAACATCAACCCGAAATTAGTTGTTACTTGCTCAAATATACATAAGCTACCATACTTCTTGGAAAAAAAAACAATTAAATGGTATATAGATGTATGTATAAAATTCATCAACAACACAAATTTATCGCGGTATGAACAGTGTTTGTTTGTTTGTTTGCTGTAGAATATGCGGTCATATCCCACGGGGGTTGAAAAATGAACCCGGTAGCCTTGTGTTGCTTGATAAACAACTAAGGTTCAGTTCAATGAATCATCGGTCGCCACCCACACAAGAGCAGACTAATTGAACCGACACCAGGCAGCTGCTCAACAAATTACCTCTCTGATTTGGTGCTAATTTAAAGATAATTAATTATTCTTAAACTTAAGTATATTAATTTACGATGGATTTTTAAGATGCTAAAATTAAAAAGGAAAATAGGGTTTATAAAAATTAACCAATTATTCCTTGTTACAACTCAACTAACCACAACTAAAAAAAAAAATTAAATTAATGATTTTTTTTTTAACACTCACACTTTTTTCCCATTCACACACACCAGGGGCGTATATAGAAATTTTTTTCGGGGCTCGAACTCAAAAATTTTTTTGTGGAAAATTTTTTTTTAAAAAAAATTTTTTTTTTTTTTCATAATTTTTTGTCCATTTTTTCTATTTCTTCAACCAAGATTTCCCACCTTCCCAAAAATATGAAGCAATTATTTTTATGTATCTCTATATATTTATTTGTTTGTGTTTTTTGGGGGGGTTTGGGCCCCGTCCCCCCCCCCCCCCCTAGGTATTCACACACACCATACACACAGTCTTTTCGGCAACTTAGGCCATTCAAGACTTTTACGATACCAGTTATTTGTAAATATATCTATTGGGGGTCTTTTTTAAGCCATTTGGTATCCAAATGGCTTAAATAAAATCATCGAACTGCCTGGAATCCGAACCCTCGACCCTTGGTAACCAAGGCAGGCTCGCTACCAACTACGCTAAGCTCGAGGGCATATTTTTTTATAAAAAAACATTCACACTTTTTTTTCCTTCACACTCACATTCACACAGTCTTTTCGGCAACTTAAACCATTTAAGACTTTGACTATAACCGTTATGAATATATATTATTTGGGGTCCAGGCATTCTTATTTAAGCCATCCAAATGGCTTAAATAAAATCATCGGACTGCCTGGGACCCGAACCCGCGACTTTTGGTATACGAGGTTAGCACCCACCTACCCCTACACCAAGCCCCGAGGGCAGCATAATAATTAAATGTGTTTACTTTTCAAAGTGTAAACCTCTTCGATGACTGTCCCAAAAATAGAGGCTGAAACGTTGTATTTTATTATTTTTAATAATAATAGTTTTGAATTTTTTATTTTTTTTTTTTTTAGTCTTTTCGGCATCTTAGGCCATTTAAGACTTTAAACGATACCCAATATTAATATTATTACGATATATTGGGGGCACAATTACAGTTTTTGAATTATTAATTACTAAATAAAAATAAACTACGACTAATGCCATTTAATTCTAGAAAAATTTGAAAATCTAAATCAAATATTCAAGAATTAAATATTGATAATATATTGTTTGTTGAAAGGTAGGCAATCCAAGATTCAACGTTTTTCGATTAATTGCACTAAATTTTTGGAAGTAGGTTTTGAATAATTAGTTAATATGTAAGCGAGGTGAATAGCTGAATCAATATGTAGAAGGATGAGTAAAAAGGCCAAGCAGCTATTATTATTTCTTTATTGGTATTAAACCCACAGCGACGTTTCGGTAGACTATGCGACCATCTTCATGGCTATAATGGAGTATACAAAGACACAACATCAATAGGTTATACAAAAAAAAATTATTTTTTAAATCAAGACATTAAAATAGAGTATAATATAAGTACCTAAACTAAGTAACAGAAGAATGTCCCAACACAAAACGAATATAAAAAATAAAGAAACTCATGTGTATTAGATTTGCTCTTGTTTATATTTGTGAAAGAGAGAGAAAAAATCAATGTATAAATTTATATTTGTTTATTTAAAAATTTCTTGTAATTATATTTTGGGAATTTATTAAAAACTATTAATATTAGCAAAGTATATAAGCCGCATAAATTAATTGGAAAGTTTATATTCAATCTGACTGGCGCTGAATGTAATTGTGATAGATCGTATTGAATAAAAAATTTTACATAAATGTCTATCAAAGAACTCAAGAGGGTTACTATTAACTAAACCCTAGGTACTTATATTATACTCTATTTTAATGTCTTGATTTAAAAAATAATTTTTTTGTATAACCTATTGATGTTGTGTCTTTGTATACTCCATTATAGCCATGAAGATGGTCGCATAGTCGACCGAAACGTCGCTGTGGGTTTAATACCAATAAAGAAATAATAATAGCTGCTTGGCCTTTTTACTCATCCTTCTACATAATTAGTTAAGAAATAAAATAAAAAGAAAAATCTTTTTCTGTTAGAAACTTAAACAAAAACTTTAAAATAAAAAGTGAAGATCCATCAAAATCTCCACATCGAATTTTTGACATGAATCCAACACTTTCTCTTTATATCTGAAATATATAGAGTAAGAGAAAGTAAAAACCTTGGCGAAAATTATAAAATAATTTATATTATTATAAACTCACCTGACTAAAGATGACTGATAAAGAATATGACGTGTTAAATTAAAATTAAAAAAGAAATTGCATATTAATTAGTGTGTAGGAGTATATCAACATACACTGATGGATTCAATGACCTTTGAGAAATAAAGACAACCGGATATATTTATGAATAAAATCGAAATAATTCATATTAAAAATAGATAAAAGGAAATGTCCAATGACGGCGCTTTAATTGTGTCTCTTTTATCTGTCGGCCACTCATTCATACAGATATGAGATTAGAGGAAGTGTGTGAATATTCAAATATGTTAATAATTGTAACGATGTATATATATATAGAAAATCGATTACATGCAGATTCATGTTAGAAGGAATCATCAAATAATAAAATTACATTAAAATGAAATTCAGTGCACGTCGTTATGGAAAAATTTAGTCGTTTTATTACTTGGAATTCTCTAGGGTAGATCTGTAGCAGGGATGCTGCATGGATCATTAATGCATAGGGGACTTTGTCTAAAAAAAAGGGGGGACGTAATGTTGAAGAGTATCTGAAGTGAAACGACATGAGAAAAAAAAACAGCAATGAGTTAGGGAGAAAAGCTATTTTATATTTAGAATTTAACATAGAGTGGTAGAGAAGGGGAACTGTTAAACGTTTAAATTGTGAATTCGTTTAGATTCTTTAACAAATAAAAAATTACTCTAATAATTGATATTGAAGTCTAAAAAAATCTGGTGTAACTGGCTACCTTTGGTAATTGAAAGTTGTGTTCTGTACTTGTCACACCAGATTTTTTGTGTCGACATATTTTTAGTTTCCGCCGATATACAGAATTATAATTCAAGATGTTTCCCTCTAAACAAGGAAAAATATTTATATTTTGTTACCATGGCAACAATTTCTCCTATCTTTCCTATGTGGTACAGTAGGCGCTACAAGTGCCTGATCTACTCGAAAGTGGAACTTTGAGCTTTGGCAACCAAAAGCCTTAGTTTTATGAAATATTATCTTAAAAGTAACTTTTTTTCCCTTCAGTTGGATTAAAAAAAGATGATTTATTTCTTTTAAAAATATTGGTTTGGTTTGACTAACTTGTAAGCTCAAGTCTCCACTCTCGAGCAGATCAGGCACTTGTGGCGCCCACTGTACAAGAGTAAAGTATACTTTCAAGGTGAAAATGAGATTAAATAGCATTTAAAATATAGTTGATTTATGAATTTTAATCAAAATCGTACTAGCAAATTTTGAGAAAATTAAAAAAAAAAGAAAAAGCACATCAGTAAAGTCTAGTACTTTTTGGCAGTGATTTTGTTCAAAAGCTTCGTGTTACGTCTCAGGGGGCTCAAAACGAATCAATCAAAATCTCAACATCAAATTTTTTGACATGAATCCAAGATACTTTATATATATATGTATGTATGAGAAAGTAATGTCTTCACTCTGGGGTAGAGTCTCTTCTTGTTAAAGACTTTTAAATTAAATTATCTACGATACAAATTCATATCTACAGTATTTCTACCAACTAGTCTTTTTCCGAACACTCACTTCTCTAATAATTAGCATATTTTAGTTTAGAAATAATTTTTGTCTCCACTCAACCAAAATATTGTTAATTTTATTATTCGCTTGATTACTTGATTAAGGATTTCAATAGTATTGGCTTCCAATTATTTGAAATAAATAAATAGAGATGCGGTCCAAATGGACGTAGATGCCTAAAACAAAAACATTTAGTATTGTTAAGTTATATTTTTTTTTTTTTTTTTAAATATTCACACAGTCTTTTCGGCAACTTCGGCCATTTAAGACTTTTAACGATACTCGTATGTTTAAATATATCTATTGGGGAGTCTATTTAAGCCATTTGGTATCCAAATGCCTTAAATAAAATCATCGGACTGTCTGGGGTTCGAACCAGCGACTTTTGGTATACGAGCTTAGCACGCTAACCCCTACACCAAGCCTCGAGGGCGTTATGTTATATTCCCGAAAATAAAAGACTGATAAAAATATTATTTTCACGAATAAAGGTGAAACTAAAAAAAGAGCAATATTTTAATCAAGTAATATCCAGTCAATTTCCGACGAAAACTAATTAACTTTTTAGATTGACTTTAAATGTTCATGTTGATAGTGCAACGAGTAATTTTTAATTAAATTTCTCGATAGATATAGAATGATTTTCATTAAAAATAAACAAGAATAGAGAAAAAAACTAATATATATGAAAATATGAAATAGTATATAATTTTATATCCAAATTGTAAAAATTGAAGAATGGCTGATGAGCTGATTTTTAATCAAAAAATAAATAAATAAATTTGTTTTTGTTTTTATTTATTTATTTAAGGTCTTTTTCGGCAACGGAGGCCATTTAGACTCCGTCTCGATTTCAATTTATTGGTAGCCAATTAATAGTATTGCGTTAAGGAAGTTGTAAGTTTTGGAGTTGGTGAATGTTTGCTTTCGGTTAAATTTTTATTAAGAGTAGAATTATTGTAAAGTTTAATGTATTATTCCTGTCTAGAAAAAGATTTTATTTTTTTTTTTTTTATATAGTCCTATCGCCTATTTTAGTACTATAACTAGACAATTTAAATTTCTTTGTTTTGAGCTATCTACTGTATTAATATTTTTAAAATACCAACTTTTGGATTTTGGACGACCCGGGTGATTATTCCCTCCTCCCCATGAACAAATTTTAAAGAATAAGGACATTTATGCTGGTTGAGGAAGATATGATTACAGGAATATTGTAAAATTTTTTCTAGAAAACATCTGATACTAAATATATCGGCAGGCTTAACTCTCCTCTTTGCAGGAATGTTTTTGTCTGTTTTTTAAATGGTGTATAATAATTTTCTTGGGGGGAGGAGACAAGAGCGGATCCAGATGTGTTTCTCGGGGGAAGGGGGAAGGTGTGATTGGTCGCACAGCACAAATCTTTTCTTAATTTCGGTAATTTAAAGGCACCCCTTTACCCCCCCCTTGTATCCGCCCTTGGGAGGAGGAGAAAACGAGCATAAAAATTATATGTAAGCGAGGTGAATACCTAAATCAATATGTAGGAGGTTGAATAAAAAGGCTAAGCTGCTAGCTATTATTATTTCTTTATTGTATTCAAATCCACAGAGACGCGTCGCGACGTTTCGGTTGACTGTGCGACCATCTTCATGGCTAGGGTTTAGTCAATAGAAACTCTCTTATGTTCTTTGATAGACATTTTTTAAAATTTACGATCTATCACAAATACATTCAGCGCCCAATCAATTTCAATATTATTATATACTTTGATAGACACCATGAAGATGGTCGCATAGTCGACCGAAACGTCACTGTGGGTTTGAATACATAAATAACATTCCTATTCATTCTTGTATATAAAAATTATTGTGGGGTATGTCTTTGTGGCTGGAAGTATTTATTATTAAGGAGCCAAAGAAAATTCCAAGACATAGGCAGCCAAAGATGGCCTAGACCAGTGGCCGAAACGTCAGCCTGGAACGGCAATAATAAAAGAAATAATTTTGGCTGCCTATGTCTTGGAATTTTTTTTGACTCCTTAATTTAAAAATTATATTATTATAACATCAGTCGAAGGACCGCCAACTGTGCCAGGGGATGTTAGGACAGCCCAAATACCAGTATTTACAAAAAAAAATCTAGTATAAGGTAGTTTCGAGAAAAAATTTTGTTTATTTATTTCTCTAGTAATCATAAGTTTTGAAGAATAAAATACCTAAGAGCGAATGGTCCTAAACGGTTCTCATCTGCATTACTCCCTGGGGCTTTGGTGATGTCATGTAAAATGCAATGTTTCAAAAATAATTTTTATTGTAAAATAAAAAAATTTAAAAAAGACTTCAGCAAAGTCACTTAAGTTTAAACAAATTTTTTTTATTTGATGTTTATTAATTGACTTTTTTAAATAAATTTTTAAATCAACCCTTGAGGAAAATACAAATTCATCAATATGTATTTGTATTTAAGAGAAAAATAAAAAGAGAAATGGGGGAGTGTTGTTTATTGTTTGGGTTTAGTTCATTTAAATTTTATTTGAACAGTTTGTTTGCTATCATAAGACTCTTTATTTATTAAAATGGAGATTAATCAAAACGTCATCTGGCAGAGAGGAATGGTTAGCCGTTACACCTGTAATGTGCACCAGTTGGATGTTGGGTAAATATTGAGATGCGATGAACAAATTGTCATTTGATGATAACAAAGGATCAACAATCAGCATCTGGCATCCCTTCCCCCACTAAACTCATATTCATACAAATTTGTCGAATCTTTTCCAATTCCCTTAGCAACTTTAAACTTTAGATTGCAAAACATGAAAAGTAAATTTGACCCTTTACCACCCGAGTGCTAACAAAGTAAGGTAAACATTTATTTCAACATGCACATATACATGATGATCAAACGAAAGAGGAGAGAGAGAGAGAGAAAAAAAATGATAAAGTAAATTTCATTAAAGAACCAAAAAAGAAACATGAGCAAAAAGTAAATTTATAATGATAAACACTCATTGTTTATAATATAACATTCTAAACAAAATATACAACAAACTCTCTATTAATTCCACAAAGTAGAAGGATGTTTCAAATTTTTAAAGTAAACCTTATATAGGCTATGTAATTATAGACACTCCACATGAAATTACTCTTCTTTAACTTACTCTACGATGATTGAAGATTAAAACAAATAAACCTTAAATTTGAAATTATTTTAATACATCTCTAGAGAAAAAACCCATTAGTGAGTTGGTTGTCTATCATTCAGCAATCTAATTAAAATAATTTGTTCTCCTCTCAGGAGGTCATAGCTTATGAGTACGTGAATGGCAACCGCGAGTTACCCGAGCTAAAGCTTTCACCTACTAAATTTCTCTTTTAATCCCATTTGGTTGTGCAACTGGAAGACTTATTTTAAAGTTTCAAACTTCCCTCTCTGACTTAAATTTTAATTTTCCCTCTATCGCCTAACCAATCAGCGCCCTGACAGGCACATACACACAGGGACAGGAAGTCAGTATATATTATATGATGATTCTAAAGAAGAAAAAAAAAACGCTTGGGATAAGACCAAGATAGAAAACAGATTTTAATCTTATTATCAAACAACAAAAAAATTTTTTTTATATTATGCCTATGAATGTGATATGTCTTTGTGACTGAAAATATAGTTGACGCGAAGTCAAAATATACATCAATAATAAATCAATTTGTGAAGTGGTTGTTGTATTTTAACAATAAATTGAAGGAGCAGGAAGCCAGAAACTTAGCCTCTACGAAAACCAAACTCAAGAGTAAGCCAAAACTGTCTCCAATACTCTTAAGTTCTTGAGTTTCATTTCTTAGACGCTTTTCCTCCCTGCCTGCTCTTTCATTGAAATACCTCAATAATTTTAGCAGCCATTAGTATCTTTACCAAGCTGACGTTTAGGCCTGAAAATGGCCTAGACAAGGTGCCTAAACGTCAGCTTGGTAGAGCTACAAATAAAATATTATATGACTGCTAAAATTCTTGAAGTTTTTTTTTGTTTTTTGATTACTCCTCAAATATAGCCTATTAAAATGTCAAATCACAAATTTTACAAAAGCACAGATCAAGGGCGGATCCAGAGGTGTTTCTCGGGGGGGGGGGTAATCTGGTGTGACTCGTCGCACAGCACACTATTTTTTTTAATTTCGGTAATTTAAAAGCGCCTTCTGTACTTCTTTGCCAGAATATAAATACACATCAAATTTTTAAGTATTAATTTTAAAAATTTTACATTAAAAATAAATTTTTTTGCGAAAAAAAGGTATTTTTTTCGAATCTCGGGGGGGGTAATTACCCCCTTTACCCCCCCTTGTATCCGCCCTTGGCACAGATCATATACATATAAAGATTGGACAGCTCCATTTTAGAAATTTTGTGTGAGTTTAAAGCCATCTGTGATCATGGTCCTAACTAAACAGTAACGAAACAAAACAGGGGCTAAAAAAAATTGATTCTCGAGAGGTTTGAACTCGAGCCTTTTGTTTCTTTCCTTTATATAATATGTAAATGATATTTTCAACGCCTTTACTCTCTCATACAAATTTTTTTTAATAGTCTATATGATCAATCATTTATAATGTTTAGTCTGAATGTGGGTACAAGATTTGACAAGGTGCTTCTGCTTTGACTTTCTGTCAAAGAAAACTACTATGTTGCTACAAAATGATCACTGCATTTGGGCTTTAATAAAATGCACCTTTCTAGGTCATTTGAAACGTTCTAATAGGCGCCTGCCTTGTAATCCAAGTGTCACGTGTTCTGATCCCAGGCAGTACGATAATTTTATTTAATCAATTTGGATACCAAATGACTTAAATAAGAATGCCTGGACCCCAATAGATATTATAAAATCGGATATCGTCAAAGTCTTATATGGCCTAAGTTGCCTAAAAGACTGTGTGAATGTGTGTGAGAAAAAAGTGTTAGTGTTAAAAAAAAAGTTCTACTAGATGCAAATTGATGTATTTGTAGGCGCCTTTACATAAGTATTTTATTAATTGGTCATATAATATTTACTTGGCTTCTACTAATAATAAAATTTCTACATTTAGATAAAGAACATTTCTGGTTCTTTTTTTTCCTTTTTGCTTTTTATATCATATATTATTCTTATATAAATTTCTAAAATAAAATTCCGGCCCACGATTGTTCCTACGCAATATTTAAATTTAATTTAAGAATGTTCTGGAGATAAAAATGAATTAAGAATATAAATCTCCTTTGAAGTTAGTCCTTCATTCATTCACCTTTTAAAAATTTTAGCTCTCGTTCTATATTACGTATTCGCTAAACGCTATTTAAACGAAGTTTTTTTTTTATATCGCTACTAAAAATTCATTTGAGATACATAAAAATGTTATTTGAAATTTGAATTTATCTATAGAGCTACGTGACATATATAGATATAAAGAGATGTATTTAAATATCTATCAATTCTAATAAAAAATAGACATCGAAGTTGCAAAACTTTACCGCTCTTTTTAATCAGTGATAATACACTGTAAAAAAAAAACCATGAATGACGTTTTCAATTCCCTAATTTATAATAATAATAATAAATAAATGTTATTAATAATACAATATAATATCTTAGTAATGAGTAGAAACAGCCGGAGGAAAATTTATATAGGATAAACAGGAAGTTACTTCCGGAAGTCAGGTGAAATTGACAATAGTAAGAAAACGATTTTTTTCTTTTTGCAAGGATCGCCAAGCTATAAAGATCCTTGCAAAAAGAAAAAATTCGTTTTCTTACTATTGTCAATTTCACCTGACTTCCGGAAGTAACTTCCTGTTTTTCCTGTATAATATCTTAGCTCCGAAAACTAACATTAGTACTTTAGGTTGCCTGTCTTTCAGGGAGTGTTTTTTGCCATGGACCTTCATGGAGAATTAAAACTCTCGTTCTTGTGCTGTGGGTCAGAGATTAGATAGATTTCTTATATAATAATAGAAAAGCGATTCAATTCTCAAGCAAAATATAACAAATAGCTAATATGGCAGACGGCCGCTGAAGGCAATTTATTATCTATTATCACCGTCTCTATTTAAATGGTAATTTTACGACGCTCGTTTTGGCCGCTTAAAGTTAGGATTAATTAATTTATGACGTAGGTACTATAGAAAATGTTTTCATATCAAATAATTTATCACAAAAGCAAAAGAGAGAGAAATACAATTTATATTAAAACATAATATATTCAGAAAAGAAAAAAAATGTTATTAAATTTAATAAATATTTTTTTTTTTTAATTAATAGAAAAATAAAAATGGAAAATACGCATATCAAATGCTGATCCTCTTTTTAATCAATAGATCGTAAATGAAAAATTAGTGGAGTGGAAGTTTTCCCAAAAACTAAAGGGGACAGGCGGACAATAGAAAGTGGATGTCAATGGACTAATCAAGTTGAAAAATCTCTCCTTAGATTGAGATAATTGACTTTTCTCTCCAAAATATGAACGTACAGTGATGTACAATATTAAGTCCCACCCATGCTTTTCCTATTTGTGATTATTTTATTGTTTTTATAAAAGAAAATTAAAATCTTTACTGGAAATTTTCTAGGTTTGAACCCTGAAAGTTTCCATTAAAAAAATTATAATATTTTTTTTAAAAACAATGAAATAATCGCAAGTAGAAAACGCATGGGTGAGACGAATATTGTCCTTCACTGTACCATACATTGAAATAATAACAAAATAAGGTTATGGAGAAAGAAAAAACAGCGGATGTTTCCACGTAAAATAATATTCGCAGATATTTCGGTAAGCCTAACGCAAACCATCCTCAGTGCTTCAAATTATATTGCGTTAGGCTTACCGAAATATCTGCGAATAAATTATTTTAACGTGGAAAGCATCCGCTGGTTTTCTTTCTCCATAACCTAATACTGTTGACCCAGCATACTTCGTTTCGTTTACTTAATAACAAAATATCTCAAGAACCAAAAAAACTATGAGGTTGAAATTTTATATTTAAATTAGTCACTCCCCTGGGACATAACAAAAAGCTTATAAACAAAATCAGCCAAAGAGTACTAGTACTTTACTGATGTACTTTTTCAGTTTTTTATTCGATTTTCTCAAAATTCGCTCTTAACGATTTTGTTTGAAATTCAAAAATCAATTATTTTTACATGCTCTTCAAAACGTATATTCTCATTTTGTCCTCAAAATTATTTGAAGCACATTTTACTATTGTACTTTTTTTTATAAAAAAAAAACCCGACACTTTTTTCCCATTCACACTACACACACACACACACACACACATGCATACAGTCTTTTCGGCAACTTAGGCCATATAAGACTTTTACGATAACCATTGATGAATATAATATCTATTGGGGGTTCAGGCATTCTTACTCTCTTGTACTTCATAGTAAAGATAGGAGAAATGGTTGGAATGAGCACAAAATATTATATAAGTATTTTTCCATGTATATAAATTTTACATCTTTAATTTTAATATAACAAAAAAATCTGGTGTGACCACTCACACCAGATTTTTCTTTTTTTAGCCATTCTTATAATAAAAGGATTTTGACACGAATATTAAAATCACAATTGATTTCAAGTACAAGAAAAATTCCTTATGAAGATAATAATATTATATTTATAACTATATTATATTTCTTAATATAATCTAGAGCAATAATTACATAGTGTGGGTGATAAAGATTAATTACAACTTCCCCAGAAATCACTCTTTAATAAACATTATAAATCTTGTATTAAACTTGATCAAGCACGCTCTAATTTTTTTTTTTTTATAAAATAGTGTTTATACATATCCAAATGTAGTTCAATGTATGTGTAAGATAATGATTATATTTAATAATTACCAAGGAGTCGTGTTGTTTGTGGCCTGTTATAACCATTTGTGGGTGGTTCTATAGTGATAACATCGGGGCGGTAGCTTTGAGCCCTGGTCTAATCGGTGAGTGGCGTGACAACCATGGATACCCCGCCAATATCCACCAAAATAACATTAAAAAAAAAAAAAACTTCGCGCCACTATTTTATATCCTTACAAATAGAAATTAGACAAAAATAATAATTTTCAAACATGAATGAAAGAAAAAAATTTAACAATACAATGAATTAACATTCATTTATACATTGAACATGCATTGTCCGGTCAAAGTTAATTTGTATTAAAAATATATTGTATATTTTACTTGAAATTTTTTAATTAAAAATGAATGAGATCTACTCTGTTAATTATAAATAATTCTGTACTCTATTATCCATCATTAAAATCCATATAGATTACATATTAAGAGAGAAATTGAAAGCGTTTAATAAAATAATAGAGCTAACGACCTTTAAATCAGCGAGAAAAGAGGGTTAAAATTGGTACTTAACATATTTCTCATCCACCATTTACCTCTATCTCAAATTAAATGATAAATTAACAGTTTTTCCTCGAAAACTACAGAGGAGTTTAAAAATTATTATTAGTTTTTTTCCATCCACATTCACACATACATAGTATGTAACATGTTATGTGTGAATGTATTACATACACACAGTTTTTTCGGCAACTTAGGCCATATAAGACTTTATACGATAACCGTTATTATGAAAATATACGTACATATTGGGGTCCAGGCATTCTTATTTAAGCCATTTGGGATCCAAATGGCTTAAATAATATCATCGGACTGCCTGGGATCCGAACCCTCGACCCTTGATATACAAGGCAGGCTACTAACTACGCCCAAGGGCTAAAAAATATTTTATTCCAAAAGCCCTAAAATAAAAATAAAATATTTTATGAAGTTTACTTCTTAAAATCATATGCAAGATATATGAACTATATGTTCATCAATTTTAATTTTATTTTCGGGATTTTAATACCTCTGGATGCACTATACCGGTACCTCAATTTTTGATCTTTATAATGTTTGATGATGTTGCATTCAGTCGTCAGAGAATAAGATCCTGAAAATAATTATTTAAATTTTCGAACAATATCCTTCAAATGGTTTTAAGGAGTAAACTTCTTAATATTTAAAATTTTTTGTGACTAACTCCATTGCATATATACTGGTACATACAATAACTTTTTCTTATTTTCGGTATTCGAAAAATTTGTGATGTTTCGTCACATCAGATTTTTATATTAACCTATAGAAAGTAAAAATACTATTATCATATCGTCGATCCAGTTCAAGACTGGTCTAAATCAAAAAAGTCAATTTTTCAAGAGAGCCGATTAAAGTTTGTGCTTTTCATTTTCGTCCATAACTGTTGCACGTCTGATTGCTGAAATGTTGCACGAATCATCACAATCATAGAACTCTCCTATAAATTTCCAAAGGTTTTTCCCACTCTCAATACCATTATTATTTTTTTGAGTAATTTATGGGCAAAACTCCAAGATGATCCTTTCTTCCACTGAAATATTTCAGTTTTTTATAGAGATGATTCACTCTTGCACTGCCCCCGCTCCACAAATCCAAGATGGCTCATTTAGGGGTGATCCACTAAGTTGTTTAAGAAACGGAATTTCATAAAGATAGAAGGAATTTGAAGATAATGTGTGCAAAAAACTCAAAAATCTTTTTTTTTTTTAACTAGGCCGGTCTTGGACTGGACCGAAGATATTTGATTCTGGGGAGGAAAGAGAGTTCTGTTTGGCATTAACCGAGATTTTTATTTGTTAATGGTTAATAATATTTAAAACAAATGCAAACATTTTTAAATGAAAAGAAAATAAAGTCAAGCCTTTAGAGTCTATTGTTTCTCTCTAGGAACCGGGGTTTAACCCCAAACCTCACAGCTCCTATCATGGGCGTACCCAGGATCAAATCTAGGGGGGCATGGTCAGATCGTCCAGGGGGGGGGATTGTGACATAGCTATTTTTTATATAGAGGGGGAAAAGCCTTCGAATTAAAGGCCTAAAAACCCTCGAGTCCTAACAAAAAAAAATCATTACCAGTCGCCATCCACCAATTTTGTTTCGTTTCATCACATTCATAAACATTTAATTTTTTTTTTTTTTGCTTCTAGGGGGGGGGGCGGCTGCCCTCCTGCCACCCGTTGGGTACGCCCATGGCTCCTATTTACGCTCTTACCTATAAATGTAATTTAATGTTGTGTCAAAAATTAGATGTTGATAATGGAAATAGAATTAAATTTCGCCACTTCAATTTTTAATTTTTATTTCAATTCTCTCTACTGTATAATAATGTTTTAGTATTTGATAAATGGACATAAGAGAGAGAGAGAGAGAGAGAGAGTAGAGCGTCTTGAATGATGTTAGGATTCCATTGGGACTGAATGCAATCGAGTTGCATCTGCATCGGAGATGACATCCCGGACGCCATGCATAGGGAACAAGCGGTGCCCCAGGGAAACCCTAGTAATTATTAAAGTCCCTATGATTGACAGCCGAGTGACGTTATAACAATTAAAGAGACAATATAATCAAATTATTATTTTGGGATAATCGAATTTGAATTGAAGTGATTTGTATGATGTATTGATGATCAATAGCATTCTCGGGGCTCAGGACAAAACTAAAAATAAGAGAACTCTAAAAATAAATACAAATTTAGTATAGTCTACGTTTGTATAATTCTATTATTTGGATCAACTAAAAAAAATGAATGCATATAAATTCATCTGAAAGTTTTTCAAATGATATTTAAAATATATAGAATAATGAAGTTTTTATTTCCTCGGTAGGCAAAGAATGCGGATTTGGTCGCGTTGCATGTTTAATTTGTGCCACATTCCATTATTTAAAGATGTCGTTTGTTTGCGGGGGTGTTATACGTGAAGTTCCATTTTGAAAATTTAATGCATGTAAATAATTGAAAATAGGAGTTACATGAAACAAAAGCAGCCAGGCAGTTTCGGGGGTTAATCCTTGTTTAAAATGAATGGCTCGAATTTAAAAAGTTAATCTTTATAAAAAGTAATTCCATCACTGAACCTTTTTTTTTTTTTGTTTTTATTTAATATGCATGGAAAAATCATACCAATTTTGTTTTTAATATTTAAATTTTTAGAATGTGTATTTTTTTTTGTTTTTTGTTTAATATTAATCTTAATTCCTCATTTACATTAAAATAAAATAGCTTTCATAAGTTGTATTTATGTATATTTATCTTTTTTAATCAACTTTCTGTTAATCAATCAAGTTTGGAATATCATCATCAAATTTTTAAAGTTGAATACAATAATGATAACATTTGCAATATGTTCATTCCGAGGGTCGCAACATGACTCCTGGTAGATCGCATGCGACCCACGAGCCTCGTGTTTTAGAGATTTTTTTTTTAATTTAAGTGTTTTTTTCGGCATTCAAGACCATATAAACTCTATTCTTATTTATTTCAATATAATTGGTAGCCAATTCATTTAAAATAAATTTTTAACTTCTCTTACCTCTATATACTGTATATGTTAATATATAGAGAGAAAGTATTGGATTCATGTAAAACATTCGATGTCGAGATTTTGATGGATATACACGTTTGAGGTCCCCTGAATCCAAAAATGTGGTTTTCGCGACATGGTCTGTCTGTTTGTGTGTCTGTGAACAAAATATCTCAAGAACGAAAAGAGTTAGGAGGTTGAAATTTTATATTTAAATTAGGCACCCCATGGCACGTGACACGAAGCTTTTGAACAAAATCGACCAAAGAGTACTAGTACTTTACTATTGCACTTTTTCAGTTTTTTCGATTTTCTCAAAATTCGCCCCAACGATTTTTTTTAATTCAAAAATCAATTATTTTTTTCGATGCTCTTAAAAAATGTATATTCTCATTTTGTTATTGAAATCATCTGAAGACCACTTTACTCTTGTACTCCATAGAAAAGATGGGAGAAATGGTTGCCATGGTAACAAAATATAAATATTTTCCCATACTTATAAATTTTACATCTTGAATTCTAGTATGTCGGCAGAAACTAAATAAATTGCGACACGAAAAATCTGGTGCGACCAGTCACACCAGATTTTTTCTGTTAAGTTGATATTGATTAGGACCTATATGTTTTTGAACAAACTAAATTGTTTTTTTTTTTTTTTTTTTTTTTTTTTTTTTTTTAATTTCATCTAAAATTTCCTTTTGTTTACTGTATTTTGTCTTTCATATAAAATCTCTCTCTAGTAATTTTCTCACTGTCTCGCCATCTCTCTATTCTGACGGTCCCGGTGGTTTCAATAACTTGATTGAGTGGATTGAAGTGAAATAAAAAATAAAAATGATAATAAAGAATTAAAGCAGGTAGATTATGGGCTCTGCTCGATGTTCAAAAAGATAGGAGTTTATATAAATAACAATATGACCTGCGATTCTCTTTCTTTATTAAATTTGCTTCTTTAACTCAAAAGTTGAAAAAATATATTGTTTTGTAATAAAAACTTTTTCTTTACTAATTAGATAAAATGATGAATAGAGTAAGAAGACAATCGTTATGTATATAATCTATATATTTGAAAAGTAGATCGATATTTTCTCAATGGCTAATTAAGTGTGCAAGGGAATTATGTGTGGAGGAAGAAAATCACTTAACAATCTATTGAAATTGGAGGCGAACAACTTTAAATCTTATTTGAATAAAAATTCCAAATTCAATGTATGATTAAAATCTTTAAGAACTCAGCTCTAAATTAGAAGAGCGAAAGAGAGAAAAAAATGTACTTTTCTTGAATATGGATTAAATTTAAAATAGAAATTTTTCGGACTTAACGTGTTCAAAGATAAGGCAGGAAGGCCTTTCCATCCACTCTGTATTCGTGTCAGGTCCAAAGTGAACCTTATACATTTTAATTTTCACTGAACCTAATTGCCATCGCAAGGGCGGAGAACTTTCTAGAAATATTGTTTTACAACTACTAAAACTTTAATAGTTTCCGACTAATTAAAGTAATGGAAAATTTAAGGAGAGATTTTAGTTGAGAAGAAATTTAAAAGCTATAACTTACAAAAGAGAAAATCACCTGCACAAGTTGTCAGATTTGCGATAGATATATAGAATAGAAGCCAAGTGCTTACCTGTAACAAAAGAGAAATTTTTTATTATTATTCGAACGTAGAGTTGAAAATATAGGGCTATAATTAAAGCCCTGATTTTTTTATGCAGTAAAAACCCTCTAAATATGCCATCATAATATGCAGTAAAAGAATTAAAATATGCAATATATATGACAAAAATATCAAGTAATAAAGCTTCCAATTAAAGTTAAATAAAGATTTCTACTGACGTAAGACTAATGGCGTTTTTTTGAAAGAAATAGTATTAAAACAAAAATTGTTCTCGCAATAAAAACTAAATTTAACGTATTGTAAAAAAAAGAAAACAGTAATATAATAAGTACAGTAAAATTTGTTAATTTATTTAACAAACACATTATTCGCTCAGGGGCTCACATCTGGGGTACGTGGATGGCGACTACGAGTAGCCGAGCTGGGACAGTGGCAATCCTTCTATTCTTTGCATGTCTGTCTAGCTTGCTTCACTCTTTTCAATAGTTACCGTGCGACGGGCCGGCCTGTTCTATTCTTCGGTCGCACAAATTTAGGTAGGGCCGCCGACCCCGCATTTAACAAACACATTATTAAAAAAAAAAACTTAATATTTCTCGAAAACAAATTTAATTGAATAAGACAGCCGAAAGCAATTAAAGAAAATATTTTTTCTCTCTTTTTTAATACAATACAATCGTCGACGAGCTGAGAGGGGCTCTTGACAAATCCTGACATACAGTTGATGTGAACATTCCTCAGTTAGCATGACTTCTAGTTCAAGAGACACTCTAAAATAAAAATTTTGCCGAAATATGTTTAAAAAAAATGCAAAAGTTTTAAATATGCAACATTATGCAACTCATTCATCAAATATGCAAAAATATGCAATAAAAAATTTGAACCATGACAGTAGTGCCAAGGAGGCATTATTCGGATGGAATATTGTTTTTTTGAGGACGTTCATGTTTGCAAATAGAATATGCAATTGCATAGGAATCCGGGCTTTAGTTATAATATTAAAGATTTTTTTCTTAGAGATCTCACCCCTTTCTTTTATTATCATAAAAAAAGGGGCTTAAATTATAGGATTCCTAAAACAAGATAGAATCGAAAATAAATTTAATCTTTAGGGACCAATGGAATGAGAACAAGAGAATGGACTAAGATTGGGTGGACGGGGGCGCTAATTCGCCCCATCCACCTACTCCTACTACTAACATTCATCTAGATTTTCAAGCTTGCGACTTGTGCACTTGAATAAATACATCTGAGAGGCCATCAGGATGAAATTGATACCCTTCTATAAATTGGCCAACTTGTACTTTGTTGTTGTTGTTGTTGTTCTATGAATCAGTGAAGGAGAGATAAGAGAGAGAGAGGTCAAAAACAAAACTATGATAAATGAACAGTAAGCAAATTGCAAAATGGGAAACAGAAATCTAGATAGAGATTATAAAAATTAATTATATACTTACTAAATGCAAAAATAGGCAATTCCATGTTATTTTTTGCCGATACGAAAAAAGTAAAATGAATTTGCGATGTCAAATAACTATAAGCAACCCCTCACA
>JAKCPI010011468.1:0-67564 GCA_023213315.1 Euborellia annulipes
CGATATTTCTTTTTACAGTCGGGATAAAAATGCCTCTCTGCTCCTGCTCACAACGTTGAAGGAATGGCTTTTGGTCTCCCTCAACGATTATTATGAAAGTTTTCTATTAGCATTACAGCCCTTTCAGCTGTATTATTCACAGATTTTAGAGAAAGAGCTGGTCTTTTGACTTCTAAATATGAAGCATTGCTCTGCCACGAGAGAGGATTCTCTTCAAGATGAGTTTTGTTCTACCTTCAATGGAGCATATCTTTTTACAAAATATTATTGACTTTTCTTCTTCTTTAAATTACTTACCATCTTCGTTTTTGTTTGGACGTCAACTTCATCTTCCAAGAGATATAATTATCACTTCGCTAGTTAAATTATATTAGGGAAAAATTTTCTTAAGGCTGCTTTAAAAATGATCGGTTCCCTCTTTCGAAATCTTGTAATGCCTTCAGAAAGCTTAACATAAGTCGTTGTCATAAAAAAACAGATAATCTGGTAGTCCTTGTTTGTCTGGGTTGCTCAATCTAACCCTAAATTTTCTCCAAATATAATTTAACTGAAGAAGAGTTCTTTACTGGGTATATCGCTTTTCGATGATAAAAGTGACAAACAAAAACGAAGGTAAATAAGAAAGTATACATATAATATATAAGATATTATATACGTTCATCACGTGATTCTGAGTGAGCTCAAATAACCGAAAGCCGTGCTGAGGTCCAGTGGTTAGGGCACACTGAATACAAATCTGTGGATCCGTGGTTCTACTTCGGGCGGCACCCTATCGTTTGTTGGCTATTTGAATTAATAAATATTAAATTGTAAAAACAAAGATGGTAAGTAATTTAAAGAAGAAAAGTCAATAATATTTTGTAAAAATATATGATATTGAAGGTAGAACAAAACTCATCTTGAAGAGAATCCTCTCTCGTGGCGGAGCAACGCTTCATATTTAGAAGTCAAAAGACCAGTTCTTTCTCTAAAATCTGTGAATGATACAGCTGAAAGGGCTGTAATGCTAATAGAAAACTTTCATAATAATCGTTGAGGGAGACCAAAAGCCATTCCTTCAATGTTGTGAGCAGGAGCAGAGAGGAGGCATTTTTATCCCGACTGTAAAAAAAGAAAAGACCACTTTACTCTTGTTCTTCATAGGAAAGATAGGAGAAATGGTTGCCATGGTAACAGAATTTAAATCTTTTTCTTTTTATTAGATTAAAAATCAATTATTATTTAGATATCCTTTAATTTTTATTTTATTTCTGTCTTAAATTGTTTCATAGAAAACATATTTTTCTCTCTGTCTCTCTCTCTCTCCCACTTGCAAACATTATTGTCTGTCTCTCTCTTTCTACTCGTTTTAAATTCACTTTCCGTCTTATCCTTTCACAGGCCCAATGTTAATTTCCTATAGGGATTTGTATGTTAATTTCGATTCAAAAGGGGGGGGGGGGGGTCCCCTTTGGAACTTTTTACGCATTTAAAATTTTTTTTTCTAATTATGAAATTTTGTATTTATTTATGATTTTATATTGTGTATAAAATGTCCAAATATGAGATTAAAATTTTGAAAAATAACCGTAGTTTATTTCAAGCAGTCAACATTTAAAATGCAAGTTTTCAACAGTCCTGGGTGTTGTGAACAGGATTCGTGAACCTCTTTTAGTGTTTACAGATGGTTCTAAGAGTGGCGTGCAAGTCGGGTGTGCGTTTATGGTTGGGATGTTAAGAGGTTCTTTAGACTTAGCCCTGATACTAGTGTGTTCACAGCTGAGCTCAGAGCGATAGAGCTTGCCTTGGTTGCCGTGGAGAGGGAAAATGTTGAGAATGTACTAATCATTACTGATTCTCTGCAGGAGGTGTATACCTCCCATCCTATTGTTCAAAGGATTCAGGTTCGTTTTCATGAGATTATTGAGATGGGGAGGAACTTGTTTTTAATGTGGGTCCCGAGCCATACGGGGATTGTCGGGAACGAGGTGGTGGATGGTTTGGCCAAGTTAGGTTCAAAAAGGGTTCTTATAGATTTAGAGTTAGTGACGTTTGGTGACCTGAAGACCTCCATGAAGAGATCTGTTTTGATGAGGTGGGCGGATGGATGGACAGCTGTAACGCAAAATAAATTGAGATCGTTCAAGCAATCGGTCTACCCTGTTTGTAGGATTGATCTCATTCGGGAAGATCAGGTTAGAGTGACTAAGGAGCTTGAGGATAGGTCACACCTATTTCTCACACGGTCATGTCCTTAGGGGTGAGTTCTCTCCATCGTGTCTTACGTGTAATGCCAAGATTGACGTGAATCATGTGTTGGTGGAATGCTCTGAATATAGGAGCAGGTGCGGTTTGAGTGGTAAGACCCTTGGGGAGATACTTGGCAATTCTACTGAGTATCCAAAAATACCAAGTTGTCTGAGGAAGATTGATCTATATTACAGGACATGAGATGGTGGGGTTTTCGGTTTGTTAATTTATTTTTTTGTTTCTTGACCGATCTTCTTTTCTTCTTTGACTGTTTCTTAATTTCAGTAATTTAAAGGCGCATTCTGTACTTGTTTGCCAGAATATAAATACAAATCAAATTTTTAAGTATTAATTTTTAAAATTTTACGTTAAAAATAAATTTTTTTGCCAAAAAAGGGTATTTTTTTCAAATCTCGGGGGGGAGGAGGGTAATTACCCCCTTTACCCCCCCCCCCCTTGTATCCGCCCTTGTTGTAATAATATATTAATACATATGAGTTATATATAAATGACTTGATTTTTCTATGAAAAAACATGTCCGTCCCGGAGACCAGGCCCGCGGCATTCTCATTTAGGGATTTTAGAAATTTTGATCAGAACAATTTCTTGGAGGATTTGGCTGCCTTCGATTTTTCACCCATATATAGAGAGGAAAATATTGACTCCAAGATCGGTCACTTGAATACCATTTTTGTAAATATTTTTGATAGGCATGCTCCCGTGAGAATATGCAGGGCTAAGCGTCCACCTGCACCCTGGATAGACGAAAGTGTTAGATGCTTGATGAGGGAGCGTGACCTACTTAGGAGGTGGGCTCAGAGATCTGGCGATCCTGAACTTTTTGAAAAATTTAAAAGAGTTCGTAATAGAGTCACTGCTCTTATTAATGATCGAAAAACGCGACATTTTGAGGGGCTGTTTGCTACAAACAATAGAAATTCGTCATTTCTTTGGAGGGAGATTTCCAGGCTTGGACTCACGCGGAGCAGGACCAAACGCCCGCTTGCAGTTGGGTTGGAGGCACTAAATGAGCACTTCGCTTTGGGGTCTCGCTCCGATGGGGAGGATGCGGAGGGTGACGCCGTGGGTGATTTGTTTTCGCGTGGTGCGGCGTTTGACGAGAGAAAATTCTACTTTCCCCACGTGGACCCTGAGTTGACTCTGACCTGCCTCTCAAAGTGTCGCTCACAGGCGGTGGGTTGTGACGGGATATCTATTAGAATGATCCAGCTCTGTGCCCCCGTCATTTTGCCAGTATTGATCCATATTTTTGATAGCTCTCTCCAGAGGGGTTATTTTCCTGGGATTTGGAAAACCTCGGTAATTCGCCCCTTGCCCAAGGTCTCTAATCCTGCTGAGTGTGCTCATTATCGACCCATCTCCCTTCTGTGCAGTATGTCGAAGATCTTGGAGAGAATCGCCCACCATTGCTTGATGGATTATCTGGAGCAGTCAGAGATGCTGGATACAAGACAGTCCGGTTATAGGCGGGACCATAGCACTCAGTCTGCTCTTCTTAGGGTGAGCGACGATATAAGGCTTGCAATAGACCGTAGCCAGGTAACCGTCATGGTATTATTCGATCTCAGCAAGGCCTTTGACTCCGTGAACCATGGTCTTATGATGAATTGTCTGGAGGAAGCGGGCATGTCGGTGTCGGTCCTAAGATGGTTTGGTTCATATTTGACGGGGAGGAGGCAGAGGGTTGAAGATGGGGACGGCGGGTCGTCTGGTCTGATGCCTGTCACCGCTGGGGTGCCGCAGGGTTCCGTTCTGGGTCCGCTTTTGTTCTTACTTTTCATTAACGATATCGGCCGGCACATAGAATATTCTAGCTATCACCTTTTTGCAGACGACCTTCAGCTTTATATATCTTGTCCCTTCGGTGAGATTGAGGCAGCAATTGGGAGGCTAAACTGCGATGTGGAGGCGGTATGTAGGTGGGTTGACGATAAAAAACTTAAATTAAATGCGGGAAAAACCAAAGCCATCATTCTTGGCAGCGGAGCCTACATCAATATGCTAGTAGAAGCCCCACCAATCAAAATTAGAAATATCACTCTTAATTATTCTGAAACTGTTAAAAGTCTTGGTGTTGTTTTTGACAACACACTAAGTTGGAAGGCACATGTCCTAGAGGTCTCCAACAAGGTCTATAAAAACCTCCATCAATTTAAAAGAATCAGGGAGTGCCTTCCATTCAAAATACGTCAAATGGTCGTCAGCTCACTGATATTGCCCCACTTCGATTATTGCTGCCTCGTCTATAATGATCTGTCTGGTGAGAGGGGCCTTGCTCTCGAGAGGGTCTTGAATTCGTGCATTCGATTTATATTTGGCATCCCTATTCGTCAGCACGTAACATCCTATTACAATAAGCTAGGATGGCTTAAGTTAAAAAGCAGAAGAAAATATTTTCTAGGGTGTTACGTGTTCAACTTGCTGATGAGTAAAAGGCCCTCTTATTTATACAGAGACCTGACCTTTAAAATATCTTTTAGATCTAGGAGCCTCAGGGCGAGTCCGTTGGACCTGCAGATGCCGATCCACAGGACGACAACGTTTGACAGATCCTTTTCTGTGGAGTCTGTGAGGGTATGGAATGGCATCCCGGAGAGAGTCAGGCGATCGCGATCTTTGGCCGCATTTAAGGCCCAATATTATAATTATCTAATTGGAGAGCAGAGGGGGTCGGTCGGTTGAGTGGAACGGTAATTGTGAGGAGAGAGCGAGAATAATGATCTGTAAATAAAAATGTAAAATTTTCGTGCTCCAAGAGGCATTAGCCTCAGAGCAAAATAAAATCTATCTATCTATCTAATATGCAATTATTTAATTTTGTTGAAATAATTTGATTAGAAAATAATAAAACAAGAAACATACCAATATTTACTTAAAAGTACTAAAAAGGAATAAATTTTGTTGATATTTCCTTTTCTTTTTTACAGTCGGGATAAAAATGCCTCTCTGCTCCTGCTCACAACGTTGAAGGAATGGCTTTTGGTCTCCCTCAACGATTATTATGAAAGTTTTCTATTAGCATTACAGCCCTTTCAGCTGTATTATTCACAGATTTTAGAGAAAGAGCTGGTCTTTTGACTTCTAAATATGAAGCATTGCTCTGCCACGAGAGAGGATTCTCTTCAAGATGAGTTTTGTTCTACCTTCAATGGAGCATATCTTTTTACAAAATATTATTGACTTTTCTTCTTCTTTAAATTACTTACCATCTTCGTTTTTGTTTGGACGTCAACTTCATCTTCCAAGAGATATAATTATCACTTCGCTAGTTAAATTATATTAGGGAAAAATTTTCTTAAGGCTGCTTTAAAAATGATCGGTTCCCTCTTTCGAAATCTTGTAATGCCTTCAGAAAGCTTAACATAAGTCGTTGTCATAAAAAAACAGATAATCTGGTAGTCCTTGTTTGTCTGGGTTGCTCAATCTAACCCTAAATTTTCTCCAAATATAATTTAACTGAAGAAGAGTTCTTTACTGGGTATATCGCTTTTCGATGATAAAAGTGACAAACAAAAACGAAGGTAAATAAGAAAGTATACATATAATATATAAGATATTATATACGTTCATCACGTGATTCTGAGTGAGCTCAAATAACCGAAAGCCGTGCTGTGGTCCAGTGGTTAGGGCACACTGAATACAAATCTGTGGATCCGTGGTTCTACTTCGGGCGGCACCCTATCGTTTGTTGGCTATTTGAATTAATAAATATTAAATTGTAAAAACAAAGATGGTAAGTAATTTAAAGAAGAAAAGTCAATAATATTTTGTAAAAATATATGATATTGAAGGTAGAACAAAACTCATCTTGAAGAGAATCCTCTCTCGTGGCGGAGCAACGCTTCATATTTAGAAGTCAAAAGACCAGTTCTTTCTCTAAAATCTGTGAATGATACAGCTGAAAGGGCTGTAATGCTAATAGAAAACTTTCATAATAATCGTTGAGGGAGACCAAAAGCCATTCCTTCAATGTTGTGAGCAGGAGCAGAGAGGAGGCATTTTTATCCCGACTGTAAAAAAAGAAAAGACCACTTTACTCTTGTTCTTCATAGGAAAGATAGGAGAAATGGTTGCCATGGTAACAGAATTTAAATCTTTTTCTTTTTATTAGATTAAAAATCAATTATTATTTAGATATCCTTTAATTTTTATTTTATTTCTGTCTTAAATTGTTTCATAGAAAACATATTTTTCTCTCTGTCTCTCTCTCTCTCCCACTTGCAAACATTATTGTCTGTCTCTCTCTTTCTACTCGTTTTAAATTCACTTTCCGTCTTATCCTTTCACAGGCCCAATGTTAATTTCCTATAGGGATTTGTATGTTAATTTCGATTCAAAAGGGGGGGGGGGGTCCCCTTTGGAACTTTTTACGCATTTAAAATTTTTTTTTCTAATTATGAAATTTTGTATTTATTTATGATTTTATATTGTGTATAAAATGTCCAAATATGAGATTAAAATTTTGAAAAATAACCGTAGTTTATTTCAAGCAGTCAACATTTAAAATGCAAGTTTTCAACAGTCCTGGGTGTTGTGAACAGGATTCGTGAACCTCTTTTAGTGTTTACAGATGGTTCTAAGAGTGGCGTGCAAGTCGGGTGTGCGTTTATGGTTGGGATGTTAAGAGGTTCTTTAGACTTAGCCCTGATACTAGTGTGTTCACAGCTGAGCTCAGAGCGATAGAGCTTGCCTTGGTTGCCGTGGAGAGGGAAAATGTTGAGAATGTACTAATCATTACTGATTCTCTGCAGGAGGTGTATACCTCCCATCCTATTGTTCAAAGGATTCAGGTTCGTTTTCATGAGATTATTGAGATGGGGAGGAACTTGTTTTTAATGTGGGTCCCGAGCCATACGGGGATTGTCGGGAACGAGGTGGTGGATGGTTTGGCCAAGTTAGGTTCAAAAAGGGTTCTTATAGATTTAGAGTTAGTGACGTTTGGTGACCTGAAGACCTCCATGAAGAGATCTGTTTTGATGAGGTGGGCGGATGGATGGACAGCTGTAACGCAAAATAAATTGAGATCGTTCAAGCAATCGGTCTACCCTGTTTGTAGGATTGATCTCATTCGGGAAGATCAGGTTAGAGTGACTAAGGAGCTTGAGGATAGGTCACACCTATTTCTCACACGGTCATGTCCTTAGGGGTGAGTTCTCTCCATCGTGTCTTACGTGTAATGCCAAGATTGACGTGAATCATGTGTTGGTGGAATGCTCTGAATATAGGAGCAGGTGCGGTTTGAGTGGTAAGACCCTTGGGGAGATACTTGGCAATTCTACTGAGTATCCAAAAATACCAAGTTGTCTGAGGAAGATTGATCTATATTACAGGACATGAGATGGTGGGGTTTTCGGTTTGTTAATTTATTTTTTTGTTTCTTGACCGATCTTCTTTTCTTCTTTGACTGTTTCTTAATTTCAGTAATTTAAAGGCGCATTCTGTACTTGTTTGCCAGAATATAAATACAAATCAAATTTTTAAGTATTAATTTTTAAAATTTTACGTTAAAAATAAATTTTTTTGCCAAAAAAGGGTATTTTTTTCAAATCTCGGGGGGGAGGAGGGTAATTACCCCCTTTACCCCCCCCCCCTTGTATCCGCCCTTGTTGTAATAATATATTAATACATATGAGTTATATATAAATAAGTTATACATGTATAGGATAGTCAATTTTGATTTTAAAAGAGAAGAAATTTTGATTATAAATTTCAGCTTCTCTATTTTTTTTTTTTTTTTTTTTTTTTTTTTTTGAATTATTTTGAATAGCACATTTTGTAGTGTAAAGTCTATTTAACACCTCTGACAATGCTCAAAATTCTAACTTAATTATAAATAGGAGAAATTTTGATTATAAAATTTTCCCCCACTTTTTTTTGATCGTCCGCTATTTTGTAATCAATTGACCTACAAAGATGAGACATATCAAATATTGCATTGTCACGCGAGTTACATATGTGGATAAAATTTCAAAGCTCTATATTAACTAGAACTGGTCGAAATTTTGATCACTAACTTTGTCGGACCAAACAATGAAAATGTGATTAATTGGCCGCCATTTTGAATTTTTTTAATTTTTAATTATTTTGAATAGCACATTTTGTAGTGTAAAGTCTATTTAACACCTCTGCCAATGCTCAAAACTCTAAATTAATTATAAATAGGAGAAATTTTGATTGTAAAGTTTTAACCCCACTTTTTTTGATCGGCCGCCATTTTGTAATTAATTGACCTACAAAGATGAGACATATCAAATATTGCATTGTCACGGGAGTTACATATGTGTATAAAATTTCAAAGCTCTAGATTAACTTGAAGTGGTCGTCATTTCAATCCCTAACTTTGTCGGACCGAACAATGGAAATGTGATTAGCAGGACGCTAATCTGAATTTAATTAATTTTTAATTATTTTGAATAGCACATTTTGTAGAGTAAAGTCTATTCAACACCTCTGCCAATGCTTAAAACTCTTAATTAATTATAAATAGGAGAAATTTTGATTATAAAATTTTCCCCCCACTTTTTTTGATTGACCGCCATTTTGTAATTAATTGACCTACAAAGATGAGACATCAAATATTGCATTGTCACGGAAGTTACATATGTGTATAAAATTTTAAAGCTCTAGGTTAAGTAGAACTGGTCGTAATTTCGATCACTAACTTTGTCGGACCGAACAATGGAAATGTGATTAATTGGCGGCCATTTTGAATTTTTTATAATTTTGAATAGCACATTTTGTAGTGTAAAGTCTATTTAACACCTCTGACAATGCTCAAAACTCTAACTTAATTATAAATAGAAGAAATTTTGATTATAAAGTTTTACCCACACTTTTTTTTGATTGGCCGCCATTTTGTAATTAATTGGCCTACAAAGATGAGACACCTCAAATATTGTATTGTCACGGGAGTTACATATGTGTATCAAATTTCAAAGCTCTAGGTTAAGTAGAAGTGGTCGTATTTTTGATTTGCAGATTTGTCGGAAAAACAGGAAAGCAAGTTAATAAAAGCGTTGTAAAAAAGAGATTATGAATAGAGACACTGTAGAAGGATTTATTGATAAAATCGCGCCGCCTTATGTTCAAACCAGAATGGTTTTATACAGTGAAATTAGTTTTCCTGATTCTCATTCGCTTCTGGATCCTTTGTCGATAAGGGAATTCGAGATAGCTATAAAATCTAGGAATGATAGCTCTCCTGGCCACGATCTGATCTCTTATTCTATGGTAAAAAATTTGCCGAGCTCAAAAAAAGGCGTTTTACTATCTCTATTCAATTGGTTTAGTGAATATGTCTTCCCAAACTCTTGGACTAAACAGCTGGTAATTCCAATACCAAAGTCAAATCGAGATCTTAATCCATCTTCTTCGTACAGGCCTATTGTCCTCTCTTCTGTTTTAGAAAAACTTTTTGAAATAATTTTGAAAAACAGACTCGAATATTATATCGAGACTAACGACCTATTTTCATCTTCTCAGCATGGTTTCAGCAAGAAGAGATCCACGCTAGATAACCTGGTAATTCTCTCCAATGACATATACGCTGCGTTTATTAAAGCTTTTGTGGTTTGAAATATTATTATTAGGAGAATTTTTGGTTAATCTCTAGAATGATGCAGTGAAGCTATCAGTGGGCGCTTGACTAGTTCACTAGTTCGCTCTTCTGACATCAGTTCAAAGTCAATGATTCTTTCGTTCTTTTCATTTGCGCGCGCTATTTGTTTCGTTACTCGTGTAGTGGCGCCTTATTTGTTTTGTCACTAGTGTCGTTTCGGTTCGGTTTTCTTCGGTCAAAAACCATTCAGTTCGAAGCTATTCGGTAATTTATTTTTAAGGGCTACCGAATAGCTTCGAACTGAATGGTTTTTGACCGAAGAAACCCGAACCGAAGCCGAGAATTCCCTAGTTGTTTTTGATTTTTTTTAATCTAAGGAAACCGAACTGCAACCGAAGGGCCGAAACAATTAGGTCGGGACCCCTGCAAGTTGTTTAAAAAAAAAAAAAAAGATTCTTACCTTAAACCGGGCTCTCCTCGACATCATCCTTCTCTGAGGGAGGGTATACTTGCCGAATGCTCTCCAGGAATTCCCTCATAATGTCCTGACTCCCAGCATGATACCTAAACCACATATATTCGGCAAGATAGGTATAAAATTGGTCAGCACAGGTCCTACTTGGCATTCCTCTCTTAACAGCACTCCAGGTTCCCTCAATTGAGTTGGTGTGTACACCTGTCTCAGGGTCCTTAAAATTAAGAGAATGATTGATTTTGAGGTGCTTAAAGCCCTCATCTTCTAAGCAATCATAGGACTTCCAACAATCAGAGTAAATAATGCTCCCTGGATGTATAAAATCCTTAATTATGCTTAAAAGAGTCTCTTTATCTCTTTTTTTAACAACCTGGAGAAAAAATAATAATAAGAACGAATCTCAAAAAGAAGAACGAAAGAATCACGAACGAAGCACGCCAGCGCTCTCTGGTGGCCAAGCGAGTCCCACTGCATCATTCTAGAGATCAACCGAATTTTTAATTATAGACCACATTTTTGTATTAAATATTTATTAAAAATAAAAATACTGTACAACGTTTCAACTGCTTATTCTGCAGCCGTTATCAAGCACTGTGCATTTGCTCCGGCTCAAGTGAACTAACCATAGATAATATAGATTGGAAAGCCTGTCAAACTTGTCAAACGTTTCTTCGGCAGTCGGCCAGGTGGCGTTCGAAGCGTGGCTCCGCTATAGGCTCCGCCCACCAATATGCTCTCCCAAATCATTCTATACCAATATATATATATATTAGGGTGCCACTTATTATAAGAGGTCAAAAATTTTTTTTCAAATTTTGACAAGTGCCGGGCGGAATGTTGTTCCTTTGAATGTTAAAAGGTTGTCAGCCAAATTTGAGCTAAATTGAAGGGTGTTAACACGTGGCGCTAGTCTCTTAAAGTTTTCAGTGATCAACCTCTTAAGGGATATTGAGTTTCTATTATGGGACTTTTAAATTTTTACTGTATTTTATATTAAAACTAGTGACGTTCTTTGTTAAAGTGATCATAGGCTTCAAAACGGGGGGGGGGGGGATGTGTCCTTGCCCCTCTGGGGACAGAAATGGGGAGGGGGCAAGCCGAAATCATATATTTATAGTTATATATTATATTTATTAATGAATAAGAAAAAAAGCAACCAAAAGCAAAACAAAATCATTTTTTTATTTTTGGCTTTATTAAGTATCAATGTCGACGTTTCTGCCAATTTTTCTGACCTTCTTCAGGACTTAACGTATACAATGTTTGCTTCGAGCTTAAAGGAGGCTCTTGGCAACGACGAATGTTCACACTAATAATATGTTAGGAGTTGCCAAGATCCTCCATTAAGCTCAAAGCAAACATTGTAAATGTCTTGAAAAAGACCGGAAAAATCTGCCGAAACATCGACATTGATACTTAATAAAGCCAAAAATAAAAAAAAATTTCTTTTATTTTGCTTTTGGCTGCCTTTTCTCTTATTCATTAATCATATACATTCAGCCACTACTCTTCACTACTCTTTACAATTTATTAAAAAACAAAGCAAATTTTAATAATTCTTCTCTATTTATTTTTCTAAATATTAAAAAAATATGCTGGAGCCGAAAATATCATAAACAATATGAATCACAATCAAACATTTCCTCAAGAAGATATCGTGAACTATTGGAACTCGTAATTATTTTTCTTGGAGGTGTTCCCTTAGGTGGCATAAATTTTAAAAAGCCGGGTGCATATCATATGGCCAGATGGATGGCGAAATCGATATATTCATTAAAAATCTATTTATTTCGAACAGAATTTAAATTAACCAAAGAAGAAGAAAAGTCACTTATTCGCATAACATGCTTTATTGTAAAATGCTATGTAAAATATTGGTTCCGTGCAACAGAAGCAATATCTGCACCACTAAATGATATAAAAATCTTAAGGAAAACATCTCTTGAAAGAACTGAAGGTTGTGAATGATCCGGCAGAAAGGGGTATCAAACTAATAGAGGATTTCAACGATAAAATTACACTGGATGAGGATCAAAAGCAATTTTTAGTGCAGGTGACTTAGGCTACATTTTATATTTTCTGAAATTGGCATGATTAATAACCTTATAAATACATTTGTGTTTTTATTTGTTACAAACAGTCCAAGAATACCCGCGAAAATATCCTAGGCCCACAAGAGAAGTCTTACAAAAAACATTCACGTAGAATATGTAACTTTTCATTATAATGTTCGTTTATATTTAAGTTATGCCTATGTAAAAAAGATATTTAGTATTTAAATTTTCAAATTATGGGTAGTCAACATTAAAATAAAATTACAAGCACATATATTATTACCCAAAACGAAAAAAGTGATTTTAATCGCTATAAGTTATATTTTAAAAAAATAGGGCAAGAGCGCCACGTCTTAATATTATTATTTTGAGCTAATATTTTATAGGACTTACTTTTGGATATAATGGAACAAAATTCCGCCCGGCACTACTCCCTAAAGGAAAATTGAAAAATAAGTGGCACCCTAATATATATATATATATATATATATATATATATATATATATATATTTTTTTTTTTTTTTTTTAATAAAAATTATTGTTTAATGAAGTCGAATATATATAGAAGCATAGGGTATTAAAAAAAAGAAAAAAATATAATTTCAGAGTAGAGATTTTAATTTTTTTCTCATTATAATTCACATTTATCTACATAAATAACTATAAAATACAATGCTATCATTCAAAGCTATATTCAAAAAAATATTTCCAAACAGATTAAAAAAAAATTGGTTAACAAATAACATGAATGAAATTTATAATTTATACATATTGCACGTGCTTTGTGAACTTGTAGATTCTCAAATTTGTTTTTCTTTTATTAAACATCTTTAAAGATATTTTATTTTTATTATTGTTTTTATTAATTTTAATTTATTTTATTTAGAAAAAAAATGGTTTATAAATATTGTATATGCAATGATACAGGAAAGGAAACTAGATTGCATCGTTTGTCTGGTTCGCCAAAGGTGTTTATAAAAGCTTTTGTGGATTGTATTATTATTATGACAGTTTTTAATTGTAGACCCATTTGTATATATTATTTTTAATAAATAATTTGTACAAATATGGTTTATAATTAAAAACTGTCATAATAATAATAATAATAATAATAATAATAATACAAACCACAAAAGCTTTAATAAACACCTTTGGCGAACCAGAAAAACGATGCAATCTAGTTTCCTTTCCTCTATCATTGCATATACAATATTTATAAACCATTTTTTTTCTAAATAAAATAAATTGAAATGAATAAAAACAATAATAATAAAATATCTTTAAAGATGTTTAATAAAAGAAAAACAAATTCGAGAATCTACAAGTTCACAAAGCACGTGCAATATGTATGAAACATGGAATGGAAAATTATCTATGCAGCTATGGCTGGAAATCAGGGAATGCAGGCAAGGATGCATATTGCTTTTCAAACGAAGGGAAGGGGCTTTGGTGGGCGGAGTCAAGGTGCGATGCTAGCGACAGAGGCGGACTGAGGGAGAAACTTTTCAGCTGTCAAATCCTGTGAGTTACAACCCCATGGAACTAACTGTCATGTCCGTTGCTTGCCTTTTTAAATACAGCGACGTCAGCGCCATCTGTAGGCATTCGTGTGAAGTTAGATTCAAAGTTTTCCCGCCATTTTTACTAATTTCTATGAAGTCAGTCTCATTTATCAAAGCAAGTGTTTTCATAAAGGAGGAAGGTTGGGTGTGTGTAATTGGGTTCGGTTTAGATTGACTACGGGGCCTCAATCTGCCTACTCCCCAAGTCGGTGTACTGATGGATGCCTCAGAGGTTTGGGTTTGTCTCTGAGAAATGGACAGTGGTTGGTTGTGTGTAATCGGGTTTGTGTTTGGTTTGGGTTGACTTTGGGGCCTCAATCTGTCTACTCCCCAAGTCGAGGTGTTTGCTCTTGGTTCCCGGGCTCTCAACCTGCCTACTCCCCAGGCCGTGAGCAACTGACTCTGAGCCGGAGGTGCAGGTCCTTTTATACCTGTTGCCGGGCATGTGGGCGTGGCTTTGGGAGGGACGTGGCTGTCTCTGGCTGGGCCTGGTCTGGGGACGTGGCTTGGTTTGTTGAAGTGGATTTGCTGTTGGATATGTTATGTTTGTTTTGGGGACGTGATATTGTTGTTTCGGGACAGTTTTGGAGTGTGAAGTCTTTGTATTTGTGTGAGCTTTGGTTTGGAGTTTGGGAATAAGTGTTTTCCATGTTGTTGGGAAATTGAGGGCGTCGTCTCTTTTGTTTAGACATTCAAGCCTTTTGTAAATTTCTAGGGCTTCTCTTGTGATACGGGAGTGGAAGTTATTTATTGGTTCTATTGTTTTTGTTTGTTCGAAGTTCATAATGTGTCCTGTTTCGTTATGGTGTTTAGTAAAAGTGTTTTATAAGTAATCTGTTTTTTAATGTTTAAATTCTTAAGTAAGAGCTGGCCAAATGGAGAATTGTTCGAGGCCATTTAATTAAATTTAAAAAAAAATAATAATAACAATAATTTCATTGCTTTTCCTCGTCATATAAAGTTGCTTTTTCAGGACATAGGACCAAAACAGTTGAATGGGTGTCTGGAAGAAGGGCATATGTTACATATAAATCCTTCCTTAGATAAAAATCTAAATTCGTTGTTTCAGGGTTTTTTGAAATTCGGCCCCTAAGTACCCCAATTCACCATTTTTTCGAAAAATTCGGATTTTCCAACTTTTTAATGAAATGAGATATCAATTTGCTTTATAAGCTAAAATCCCCCCCCCCCTCCTAAATGAATCCTCCTCCCTCCCATAAAAGTAATTTTGGGGTTGTTTTTTGAAATTCAGCCGCTAAGTACCCCAATTCACCATTTTTTTGAAAAATTTATTTTTTTTTTCCAACACTTTTTTTCTCTTCTCCATTTCTATCTCGATATATATAAAGAGAGAACTTACTGACTGACTGACCATCATCGCACAGCCTAAACCGTAAGGACTAGAAAGCTGTAATTTGGCATGTAGATTACTTTTATTGCGTAGGCGTCATGTCATTTAAGAAGCGATTTTTTGAAATTCCAATTTTAAGGGCCCCAAATGGTCATTTATGGGTAAAATTTCGACTTTACATTAATTTCTAAACCAGGAGAGATATTAATTTGGTTTCTTCACTAAATTCTTCCTTAGATAAAAATCTAAATTCGTTGTTTCAGGGTTTTTTGAAATTCGACCCCTAAGTATCCCAAATCGCCAATTTAGGGAAAAACAATATATTTGTGGGTAAAATTTTGATCTACAATAATTTCTAAACCAGGAGAGAAATTGATTTGGTTTCTTCACTAAATCCTTCCTTAGATAAAAATCTAAATTCGTTGTTTCAGGGTTTTTTGAAATTCATCTCAAAAATCTTTAACTTTTTTCAGTTTTTCGCATATATTTCGTAACATAAGCATATTTTATTTACCCTAGTCATATACAAAGTTGTAGAGGATTAGATTTACTAAAGTTTTCTACATAAAATGTATTTATGGACTCAATATTAACCGAAATACGGCCGGTCAAAAGTTAGACCTTAAAAACTTTTGTCTTTTTCAGTTTTTCGTTATACCTCGTAAACTAACCATATTATCTACACCATAGTATTAAATAAAGTTGTAGTGTACTAGATTTACTAAAATATGGTACATAAAACGAATTTGTAGACCTAATATAAACCGAAATAGGACCGGTCAAATTTAGATAAATTTTCTCGAAATGTAAAATTATAAGTTTTGACCGGCCGTATTTCGGTTATTATTGAGTCCACAAATTCATTTTATGTAGAAAACTTTAGTAAATCTAATCCTCTACAACTTTGTATATGACTAGGGTAAATAAAATATGCTTATGTTAGATAAATATATGCGAAAAACTGAAAAAAGTTAAAGATTTTTGATATGTTTTTTCCTCTTCTACCCCCTTTAAGATAAGATAGGGTCCTCCAAGACGAAGACTTAGGATAGGCAATCTGGTGTGGGGGTACACCAAATAACTTGTAAAAATTTAATTCACTTCGCAATACTTTCTAGGTAAAAAGTGGATAACGACATGACGATTCGTTTTTACTTTTTCAGATATTTTTTAGATTTCGAGAAAATTTGTCCATCTTTGACCGGCCGTATTTCGGTTAGTATTGAGTCAACAAATTCGTTTTATGTACCAGATTTTAGCAAATTTAATGCTCTACAACTTTGTATTGTGCTATATTTCACAAAATATGAATAGTTTACGAGATATAAGCAAAAAACTGAAGAATTCTCAAATTTTTGAGGTTTTTGTCCCCCTCCCCTCCCCCCCACACGGTCCTCGAGGTCGAAAACTTAGGATTGGCATTCTAGAGTACCCACAAATAACCAGTAAAAATTTCATTCCCTTCGGAATATTTTTCCTGCAAAATGTTATATCGAATGGTCTCTATTGTGACTTTCCACTTATTTTTCAGAAAGAGCAATTTATCAAAACCGAAATGCTAATTTGTAAATATCTCTAAATCTATACGTTTTAATGAAAAAATGGTTATTATAAATCCTCAAGAGAATTAAATTTGCTATGAAATGAGCCTAGAATCATTTTTCTACGATATTTGGTTTTCGCTTTATGAAGTAAAAACTGCGAATTTTTAGATAAAATCCCATTTTTTCAAAATTTTAAGCCCGATGAGGCACGGGTTAACGTTATCCAATTTAGCTAAAACTTTGCCATTATCATTTTCTAGCCAAAAGAACTTTTAGGAGGTTCGGCCGAAAGAAATTAAAAAATTTTGTTTTTTGCGGCCACCCTAATATACATATATACATAGGTAAGAGAAAGTAAAAACGACAAATGATGCCGAATGCCTTAAATGCAACAAAATTATTGCGCATAAAGGAAATACAACTAATTTAAGAAATCACTCAATATGTGTTCATCCATTGGATACCAACAAAGGATGTCTAATTATTAGGTCTATATATTATTTTGTTTATAAAATAATAGCAATCATTTGAAAAATACGATGATTTATATTAAGATGTTGGGATTGAAGCCACACAAGGATGAAATAATATTTTTATTTGCGTGTGCTTGAGATCGTGAATTATGGCGAAAGTGAGAGAAAAAGAAAGAGAAATGAATATAATAGAATAATAAAATTAATTATAATATTAGATAATAGAATTAATATTTGTAATTTTTTCAAATCTAAGTAGATTAATTAGATTGAAATTTTTTTTGTTGATAAGAGAAGTGGCTGTTCAGCGATTAAAATGATGAAGGGAGAGAGGATGTCAGCCAAAAAGGAGCCTCTATCGAATAAAAATCTCCACTAAGAAGATGTTTCGGGTTTAATTAGATAAATCCATCATCAGTTCTTTAGAGCTGAAATGAGCATAAATAATAAATGTAATACCTTAAAAGAATGGAAGGAGGTAGCAGCCAGGAAGGAGTGTCTCCAAAACAATGAAACTCCCAGATATTCGCGACGTTTCGGTCCAAATTTATTTGACCATCATCAGGCAATCAGGCTACAATACATTTTTATTCATAATTAACATCATTAACAATTAAAACATTAAAATGGTTGTTATTTTTTAATTTTTTTACTTACAGTTGTCATATGTAAATTTATATAAATATATTTAATCATGTTGCTTCGGACTTGTTAATGACATTAAAATTTTGCTCATCTGCAATCGAAGGCTTAGATATGTGAGGAAGTAATGACAATTTTTTTCAAACATTTGTCTTTATATATAATTATCAAAGTGGCCCCGATTATCTATCAATTTCTAATCTTTTTTTACTGCTAATTTTGCTATTTCTTCTTTTCAGTTATTCCGAGTGATGGACATTTATTTATGCGTTGAATTATCAAATGTTAATTTCTACAACATTAAATTTATAACCGATCTTATATAAACTTTTTTATTTAAATTATATTACTGATTTCAATTTTCAAAAAATTCTTTTTTTTAAAACAATTAAGAAAATATCTCACGCCCTATATCACACAAGATTGATGTATAGGTATTGCTTAGGCCTATGCAATCCATTTGAAAATTTATGGCCTTTTGTCCGGCCATTTTTATAAATAATTTTTCGGCAAAAAGTCTCTTATCAAGGTTGTCAATCGAGATCAGTACTTTTGCGTTGTCAAAGTCAAAGGAGTGCCCAAGCTCAGTGGAGTGAGTACTCAGACCGGTGTTAGTTTTTTTATTGTTAACGCTAAGTCGGTGTTCATAAATTCTTTGTTTAAAAAACCTAGATGTTTGTCCTATATATAAGCTAGTATTGGGTGCACAATCTAAACATTTAATCATGTATATTATATTTTTATATAATTCTATAGGGGTCTTATCTTTATTATTGAACAAGAAGGAGATGTTCGTACTAGTTTTATGAAAATTGAAATCAGTAATATAATTTAAATAAAAAAGTTTATATAAGATCGGTTATAAATTTAATGTTGTAGAAATTAACATTTGATAATTCAACGCATAAATAAATGTCCATCACTCGGAATAACTGAAAAGAAGAAATAGCAAAATTAGCAGTAAAAAAAGATTAGAAATTGATAGATAATCGGGGCCACTTTGATAATTATATTAAATTGATATTTCGGAACCCTGCGAGGCTATAAAAATTTTGTTTTTTAATCTAGTTTTCAGAAAAAAATACAAAAATTATTTCAGAAGCCCGGTATATGAAATATTTCAGTTTTTTTGAAAAAAATCCCTAATTTTAAATGGACCATTTTTTTTTTTTAATTTTTTTAACTCAAAATAAACTTCAACTAATTCTACAATTATCCCCCCTAATTTCAAGATGTGCCGACGATTGCTTCTATTTTTTTTTTTTTGTTATAAAAATTTTTTTTTTGAAATTTGGTTTATTTTTTACGTAACTTTTTTATGAAATTTTTTCAGCTTTCTCGTGAAACTTTAGAAGTTGAAAAATGATATTTTATTCGAAAATTTTAAGTCATCATCAAATTGTTTTTTTTTTTTTTTAGTAAAGTACGAGACTGAAAAAAACACAATTTTTAGTATATATATTAAGGGGAAAAATAACATAAATGCTGATGCATTTTCTAGGCTCCCACTTCTTAAAACGCCTCAAATGGATGTAAAGGAAGAAGATGATTATTTATATTTTATTGAAAAAGAATTTTTAATTGATTATAATAAGATAAAAATTGAAACACGGAGGGATAGAGTTTTGAGTAAGGTCAGACTTTTTATTGAAGAAGGATGGCCAAATGTTAATACCGAGGAGATGATTAAACCCTATTTTTCTAGGAAAGATGAATTAAATATTGATCATAGTATTTTAATGTGGGGATATAGAATAATTATACCGGAGAAATTAAGAAAAGATGTCTTAGAAGAATTACATTCATCTCATTTAGGGATAGTTAAGATGAAAAATTTGGCCAGGTCGTTTGTATGGTGGCCAAGCCTGGATAAGGACATAGAGGAGTTTGCGAATGGATGTAAGCCGTGTTCTTTAGTAAGACCTGATCCTCCATCATCTAATACTATTTTTTGGGAGAAAATGGATAAGCCTTTTAAAAGAATTCACATCGATTTTCTAGGCCCTTTCGTTGGAAAAATTTTCTTAATAATAGTAGATTCGTTCTCGAAATGGGTTGAGGTTTTTGAAATGAAAACGACAAATGCAAGAACAACAATAGATAAGCTTAGGGAGACTTTTGCAAGGTTTGGTCTTCCAGACGTAATAGTTTCGGACAATGGTCCTCAATTTGTGTCTCAGGAATTTGAGAAATTTTGTAAAATTAATGGAATAAGACATATAACCTCAGCTCCATATCACCCTTCGACAAATGGATTAGCAGAAAATGCTGTAAAATCATTTAGGTCTGGTATTAGAAAGGCTTTGAAAGATGATAGAAATAAAGAAGTTCCGTTAAAGGTTATAATAGATAGATATCTGTACAAGTATAGAACATCTATACATAGTTGTACAGGTGAGACACCTTCAAAATTGATGTTTGGCAGGGAAGTTAAAACGAGATTTAATTTAATGCGCTTTTCGGGAAAAAGTTTTCAAGATAATTTCAAGTCGAAGGAAAGAAGTTTTCAAGAAGGAGAAAAGGTATTGATTAGGGACTATCGGAAGTTAAATAGAAAAGAGTGGCAGGAAGCAAATATAGAAAAGGTCTTGGGTCCAAGAATGTATCTATGTCAAACCAAAGAAGGTGAATTATGGAGACGTCATGTGGATCAAATTATCAAATTAGGGAACAGTAGGCTCGCAGGAGAAAATTCAGAAGATGGCAAAGGAGAGGAAAAGAATAAAAAGAATGAAATGGAAGGAGAAGTTTCATCCAAAGAATGAAAATGAGAAAGAAGATGACAAGGAAGAGGATGAAGGAGATGGAAAAGAAGAGAAGAGTAGTAAGGATGAAGAGAAAATTAAGAGACAGGAATCTCAAACGTCTATAGTTAAGCAGTTTTCAAGAGCTGGAAGGGAAGTTAGAAAACCTCAAAGATTTTGCTATTAATAAACAATTAATAAACATTTATTCAATAAAAATTAAAAAACAAAAGGAAGAGTTATTGTTGGATATTGTATTGTTAGTGTGTTTTCACACTAGTTTCCATGTTTTCTGTTTTTGATTATATATATATACAAATGATATTTTTATAAATAAATATACCGATTTGCTTCGATCAATCAATCTGATTTCTATTTTAATATATTATACTTGAGATTGCCAATAATGTAAGATCTGATGTTTTTATAATTTAAGAAATATTTTATGTTGTTGTATTACATTTATTATTTATGCTCATTTCAGCTCTAAAGAACTGATGATGAATTTATCTAATTAAACCCGAAACGTCTTCTTAGTGGAGATTTTTATTCGATAGAGGCTCCTTTTTGGCTGACATCCTCTCTCCCTTCATCATTTTGAAAATTTTTTTTTTTATTTCAATGATATAAAGAACATATATTTGTAATGTAATGTAATTTTTTCTTTTTACTTTTGACCTCAATATTTCAAAGACCAAATCGTCAGCACAAGAGTAATAAATTAGTAAGGTCTTTCTTTATTTAAATGTTTATCTATTTTTTTTTTTTTTTTTGTTTCCCAGTCCAAGCACATATAGCGTCTGAGATAATTTAGTCATGCACTTTTATAAAATCGCACAAAGTGAGAGTACCGCTGCGATTTTCGTAACGAAATTATATTCGTTAACTCCTTAGAAATTTTTTTTTCCCCCAAGGCAATTTCTTATCACAGAATTCATAAGTCTCAGAAACCCTCTAATATTAATATTTAAATATTTTTTTTTTTTAATTTTTCATATTTTTACTTCTTTCAGAAAAAGATGTTAACAGAACAGATCGAACAAATGAATATTTTGCTGGCGAGAATAATGCAAATTTAAAACTCCTCTATGATATTCTTATGACATATGTCATGTACAATTTTGATCTAGGATATGTCCAAGGAATGAGCGATCTTTTATCGCCTGTACTTACTCTGATGCAAGTTGAAGTCGATGCGTTTTGGTGTTTCGTTGGATTGATGGAACGAGTGGTAAGAAGATCAATTTATTTTTCAATCATACGATTAACTAAATACAAATGAGATAGCTGCCTGCCTTAGAGAGAGAGCATTAGCCTCAAGTGTCTGAGTTCCCGGGTTAGGGTTTAAATGGCCTTATTTGCCGAAAAACAAATTTTAAAAAAAGATGGCTAAGGCGAGAGATAAAATAGCGGACCCTGAACTCATAATCAAGTAGTTAATTAATTTTATTTAAAACCAACATGTTTGCTTCTATTAAATTAACTAAATATAATGTTGGGGTTGCGAGGATGCAGCCAAGGAGGTTTGGACCAATGAAACACCAATTCCCATTTGAGAGGTTTCGGCAAAATTTTATTTTGCCATCTTCAGTCGTTAAGGAATTTTCATGTGGCCATGTCGGCTTTTATAAAAATACAGCTTCGAGGGCAATGGCTCAGAGAGTTTCCAAGTAAATGAATGTACTGTGTTTCATTGGTCCAAACCTCCTTGGCTGCATCCTCGCAAACCCAACATTACAATATCTACAGCCACTAACTCATCCACATTAACTAAATATACTTTTTATAATTTTTTAATCTTTTTAAAAGTCACGTGAAATGTTGAGATTAACTCGACGTTTCGGCTCTTCTTTTGGAGCCATTCACAAGAGAGAAGGGAGTTAGTACTTCTATAAGAGGTAAAGACGGAGGAGGAGGTTGAAATACATAAATTAATCGAAGCACTAACCCAAAATGGTTACAACAAACACCAGGTACTCAAACACATACACAATGCGAGAAAACCAAAATCACCAACACAAACTACAACAAAACTTGAAGATACAAATACACACAAAGCATTCCTCTCATACATAAAGGGCATAACAGATAAAATTGGCCGCATTTTCTTAAAAGAAAAACATAAAATCCATTTTCACTACAAACCAAAAACTAGCAAACCTAATAAGAAATCCTAAAGACACGATTCCAAACGAATCCCCCGGTGTGTACAAAATTCCTTGTGCTGAGTGTCATCGGCCATATATAGGCCAAACAAACAGACGAATCCAATTCAGGATTTACGAACACAAAATGACACTAAAGACGGGCATACACGGCAGATCCATTTAGACCGAGCCAATTTGTGCGAGTCCATTTTCGACAGATCCAAAATAGGGGGCCATACACGGCCGAGCCAAGTAGGTCCGTTTGAAATTTGACATTTAAGAGTAATTAAAGGTCAGTCCCTTTGTAGCTTGTCACATCTGTGCCTTTTTTAAAATAGAATTTCGTTTAATACAACAAAATGAACAATTGTATAAAAAAAATCCCGATATAATGTCATCATATTTTAAAAAATAAATAATTTTTAAAAATTGAATTTTTTTATTTAAATCTTAAACACAAGTGAAGAAACAGTTACAAATTAAATGTAGGACATTTTGCGGGTCATTGAATCTTCTTCTTCTTCTTCTGCCCTCGCCATTATTAATCCCGCGGTGCGGGGTCGGCAAACCTTACTCTCCCCCTCCACTTTCAAATAAATCGTAATCTGTCGGTCGCAAAGGATTCCGGAGCATTCTCGCCATTTAAGCCAACTGGCATTTATACGCCCGGCAACCTCATCCGTTGGTTCCCCATCATCCTCGAGCCAAGATAGGGAAAACTGCGACATTTAGGAAGCGCCTGGCCATCAAGTATAACTTGATCTGCAGTTTGTTGAAAGGACTGCATGTATTTGGTCTTGCATGGGTTAATACGAAGACCGTATTGAGCGAGCCGAATCTTCCAGATGTTTACCTAATTTTCCAATTTGTCACGAGTTTCCTCACTCAGCACCACGTCATCGGCGTAAAGGAGGCACCACGGATGGGGTCTTTGAAGATCCCTCGTGATGACATCCATACGGACGATGAAGAGTAGCGTTGAGAGAGCGCTACCTTGGTGGATGCCAACCGTAATTGGAAACGTTTCGGAGACTCCTGCCGGACATCTGACTCTGCTTGATGTTCCCTCATACAAGCTCTGTATCCAGTGGACATATTCCTCAGGGACATTGGATTTCCGCAAGATGTACCAGATGAGCTCACGCGGTACCCTATCGAACGCTTTTTCAAGGTCGAGGAATGCCACGTGCAGCCCTTTCTGCCCAGCTCGCGCTTTTTCCATCAGTTGACGTAATGCAAAAATAGCATCAGATGTCCCTCTCTTTTGTACGAATCCACACTGGTTTTCACTCACACTGACAATAGAGCGAAGGCGATGATCAATAATCCGCTCCCATATCTTCATTGTGTGCGAAAGAAGACGGATTGGGCGGTAGTTATGGCACTCGAGTATGTCGCCTTTCTTTTTCCAGATGGGAACCGTGACACTGGTTGCCCAGGCCTTCGGTACCCTGCCTTAGATAATCATGGCATTGAAAAAGCGACACAGCCACTCATGTGCCAAGGGCCCAATCGCCTTTCAGACTTCGGCCGGAAGGTCGTCAGGGCCAGGGCATCATCATTTCTGATGATGGACCCATCTTTTTTAACCTGTTTAACAGCTGTGATGGGTTGGCTTCTTCGTTGGCGGTGTTTTGCCAAACGAAAGACAGACATTTCCCCCTCACGAGTGGCAAGGCGGGAATAAAGTTCATCAAAGAACTCACTCTTCGCCTCGGCCACCGCCTTCTTTGCACCCCTTTTTGCCTCACAGTACGACCTTCTGTCATCATCAGATTGTGATGACTGCCAAAGACTGAATGCATCCTTCTTCTCCCGCAGCTTTTCCTGAACCTCCGGCTTCCACCACCATGTTTCCTTTTCAATCTTGCGCACTCCAGGCTTTGTGACACCGCATACGTCAGCTCCAACCTCTCTGAGTCCAAGGACTGTTCTGTCCCAGAGTGCATTGATATCGGGCACATCTGAGACAGGGAGAAGGGCTGAAGCAAGACGCAAATCAGCTTCACGAATTCATTTCAGTTTCCACCACAACACGCTGAGAGGTTTTCTGAATTTGGTACTTTCTTGGGAGCGGGACAGAGATATCGAGAATAACCGGACTATGTTGAGAGGTAATTGATTCGTCGGGCTGTACCTTCACATTTTTAGATAACCCAAGCTGGGAGCGCCTCATTAACCAAAAATCGATTAGGGAGGCGCGTCCTCCTGAGCAGTAGCTGATGGTCTGCGATTCTCTTTTAATGTAGAAGGTATTGGTCACTGCGAGATCATGTGCCGAGGCCCATGCGGGTCATTGAATCAACATGCAAAATTACCCCGCAAAATGTGGGATGAATGGTTACCAAAAGGATCTAAAAAAAATATATATATGAATCTGGCAACCCTGCACAAGTTTTGGCTTTGACTTGGTGAACTACCATACACGGCAAGGACAAATCCAAGCTCGTGGACTTGGCTCTGTGGATTTCGGCGCGGATGGAAATCCAGCAAAGGCAACTAAACGGGGGCCGAGCCAACTCTGTTTTCCCATACACGGCGAGTTTTGGATCGGTGCCGGGACATTTTGGATTTTGGACCTGCCGTGTATGCCCAGCTTAAGAAAACTCGACCCTCAGTCAGGTATAGTAAAACACCACAACGAAACAGGACACATCATGAACTTCGAACAAACAAAAACAATAGAACCAATAAACAACTTTCACACCCGTTTCACAAGAGAATCCATAGAAATTTACAAAAGGCCTGAATGTGTAAATAAAAGAGACTATTCTCTCAATTTCCCAACAACATGGAAAACACTAATTCCTAAACTCTAAACCAAAGCTCTCAAACAAAAAGACCTCACACACTCCAAAACTGTCTCTGAACAACAAAACCACCCCAAAAACAAACACAATCAATCACAAGCAAACATATATTCAACACCAAAGCCACGCCCCAGGCAATGCACAACCAATCAGAGCCAACCAGCCTACCAATAGGAACCAAGCCACGCTCCTAGACCAGGCTCAGCCAATCAGAGATAACTATGTAATTCCCAAAGCCACGCCACTATGCCCAACAACAGGTATATAAAGACCCACACCTCCGGCTCAGAGTCGGTTGCTTTCGTGCAAGGCCTGGAGAGTAGGCAGGTTGAGACTCCAAGCCGAATCCAGAGCGAACATTCCGACTTGGGGAGTAGGCAGATTGAGTCCCCAAAGTCAAAGCAAACCAAACACATATCCCATTACACACAACCAACCTTCCTCCAGCTCTCCACGCCTCTGAGGCATCCACCAAACTGAACTGGGGACCAGGAATACTGCAATCGCTTAAACAACCCTTCTCCATCATTACCTCCTAACTCTCTTCTTTCTTGAAAATGGCTCAAAAAGGAGAGCCGAAACGTCGAATAAATCTCAAAATCTCACGCGACTTAACCCGAGAAAACTTATCTTCACACACATATATTCGTTAATAGGAGAATTAAATAAATTCAAATATGATACACAAGGTTGTTTGTTTCAATGATATATTTATTTAACATTAACACTTTATACGTATTTCGACACCATATGTGTCATCATTGGAAGTCAATTACATACTGAATGGACTAGAATCGCATTATTTTTCAACTGGGGTAGTCAGAGTGGCGTGAAGGGTGGGGGTAGGGGAAAGAGAAAGGAACCTTTTCCAAGAAAATCGTGTTAGGTGATGAAACAAAAGCCATAGGGACACTTAGAAACCTCTATTCAAAAATGTCAAACAAAGGTGTTGGATGTAAAAACCATTGCTCATTCATCAGATTTTGACCTTTTTTTGACTGCTTTGTGGATTTCCAATGCTTCCAGGATATTCAATTTTGCTCCCTTTCTGGCCTCATGTATCAATTCGATGTTGCCTATTTCACAACTATGACCACACTCTATTAAATGTTTAGCAACATTTGAGGTTTCTATTTTATTAAGTTTATTAATTTGTTTTAAGATTGGATCCTGTTTATTGTGAAATGACTTTGAAAGTGCCACATTTCAATAGATTGCTAAATTTTCAAAATCCCTAATGGTTTGTCTTTTTTTTGGGATTTTGAAAATTTAGCAGTAGATTGTTAGGAGGCACTTTCAAAGCCATTTCACAATAAACAGGATCCAATCTTGAAACACAAATTCGCCTCTACCATTTATAAAAATCAATACAATAAAGAAGCCCCAAAACAGAACGAATACAAAACTGTCAAAGACATAAAAAAGAAACTAACCGCTGAAAATTTAATTTTGATAAAAGCCGATAAGGGCAACACAATGGTAATTTTAGACCAAAGTGAATATATTCAAAAAATGGATAATTTTTCAATGACAACAATATTACTGTACTAGATAAAGACCCTATTATCAAATTCCAAAAAAATGTCAAAAATGTTATTAAGGAGTGCAATTTCTTAATAGACGATAACGCCAAAAATAGACTAACAATCAATAACCCTTCCGCTCCAATCTTATACGGACTATTAAAAATTCATAAAGATGGAAACCCCATTAGACCAATTGCTTCTTTCGTTAAAGTCCCATCCGTTAACCTATGTAAATTTTTGAACAAATCTCTCGTAGACCTTCTAAAATTCCAACCTTAATAGTTAATAGTATAGAATTAGTAAATAAACTCTCAAAATTAGAACCCAACAAAAATTTTAAACTCGTTTCTTTTGATGTAAAAAATCTTTTTACAAAAATTCCTTCTGAAAATTTAAAAAATATCATTAACGAAAGAATTTCAAAATTAAACCCACAGACGCACAACGACATCATAAAGATTCTAGAAACTTGCCTAGGCCAAAACTATTTCGCGTTTAATGGGAAAACTTACAAACAAATATGCGGGTTACCAATGGGATCCCCGAGCTCTTCCTTACTGGCAGAAATATTCATGGACCATTTCGAGAATAGTATTTTGTCCGACAAGAACCCATTAATAACGTTTTAGGATGGTATAGATATGTGGACGATATCTTAAGTCTTTGGGGGGCTACCAATAGACAATTAGACAAATTCTTAACATTGCTGAACTCAGTCAACCAAAACACAGTTTACATTAGAAATAGAAGTTTGTCAATTCAACTTCTTGGATCTAACAATTAGAAGAGAAGCCAACAAATTAGACTTTAGCATATACTGAAAAAATACCTATTCAGACACTCATCCCGTTTGACTCAGCCCATCCTGAAAAAGTTAAGTTATCGTCCCTACACAATATGATACATACAGTGGCGTAACGTACGCCCCCTCAGACCTCGCGATGCGGGTGGCCCCGGACCTTGGGGGGCCCACGGGCCGGGCTGGGCTAAAAAACTGTATCTCCTCAGGGAAAAATTTAATGAAAATTTCTCTTTGAGATGGCCCGGGCCCTCAGGGTTCAGGGATATACGGTATTTTAAAAATATTTTTTGTATGATCTAATAATGGGGCCCAAAATAAAGGTTGCGGGGCGGCTCAGCTAAAAAACGTAACGCTACTAGATACATAGATTGTATACGATTCCCGTGAGCCAACCAAATTTTGAAAAAGAAAAACAAATTATACATACGATAGCCTCAAATAACGGATACCCTATAAAATTAACAAACTTTTTAGAAATAAAAAAATAACTTCTATTTTTTACTAAAAATTGCAGGAAATATATGTTAAGTCAAAACAAAGAGATTCGAAATTTTTTTTAATTAATAAGATATTATTTTTTAAATAGTCAATTAAGAAATATTTTTACTTAAAATTTAGTAAAAATATTTCTTGATATAACGATAATTAGTTTTATTAAGTTTATTTAGAAATAAATTGCTGGGAAGGAAAATAGTATCATTCAAGTAAAAAGCATTGTTTACTCCTTCGACATACTTATATACCAAATAACAGAGAAGTAAGATTACGTCACTCCAGTCAAGTTTTAGTGTGTGACCCCCCTCAATTCGGATTCGGTTAGAACTCCAGTCAGTAAACACAAGTCAGGTCCCGGTGTGATCGCACCCCTTTAAGGTGCGGTCACACCGGGACCGGACTTGACTTGACTTGAGTCCGGTGACGAACCCAACCTACGTATTTCTATGGAGGTGCACACACTGCTGTCGAAACGGAGTTGAGCGGAGCTACGTCACGATACGGACTCTGGTGGCTAACCAATTTTGTTGGATCGGGACCTGACTCCGGCTGGCTGAGAAGCCAACATGGCCGACTTTTTCAATCAGCTGTTTGATCGGTTCCTTAATAAAGATATTTTTGGCAATATAAGGCTATTTAAGTAATAATAATACAAATAAATAATAATATTGATATAACTTCTATTTTTTATTAAAAATTGCAGGAAATATATGTTAAGTCAAAACAAAGAGATTCCAAATTTTTTTTAAATTAATAAGATATTATTTTTTAAATAGTCAATTAAGAAATATTTTTACTTAAAATTTAGTAAAAATATTTTTTTGATATAACGATAATTAGTTTTATTAAGTTTATTTAGAAATAAATTGCTGGGAAGGAAAATTGTTAGAAAAATCGCGTTTATTCCAGAAACAAGTTACAAAATTCAGGGCCTTTTTAAAAAGCATGATATTGTACCAGCATTCTACAACAACTCAACCTTAGTAAACCAATCTAATCAAAAATAATAAATTAATTACAAAAGATAAACTTAAAGAAAGTGGAATTTATCAAATGGTATTACCATGGTCAATGCTCTGCCGAATTAAAATCAATTATCCCACCCAATGCAACATATTCACGGAACACAAGAGAGACGTCGTCCCAGCATCCCTATTCTGTTCAGATCACGACTAACAGAACTAGTCAATTTCATTCTTCCTTTGTCACCATGACCTCCCGTGATTGGAACAAGCTCCCTGCGTCTATCTTCCCCAAAACCTACAATCTTCAGACTTTCAAGTCTAACCTCAACAGGCATCTTCTCAGTTCCCGCAGTTGAGTTTCCCTTTTATGCTTCTCCTTTTGTTTTTATTTTCTTCCTGGCTGCATGTGACTACTGGTCATTATAGGTCTTCGGACCTTATGCACCCATTCCAAAAAAAAAAAAAAAAAAAATGAACTGTAAATATTGCGACCACTTCTATTTAGAAAAAACAACTAGAAATTTAGAAACCAGGGCTAAAGAACACCTCAGTGCTTTTAGACTTAATAAAATAGAAACCTCAAATGTTGCTAAACATTTAATAGTGTGGTCATAGTTGTGAAATAGGCAACATCGAATTGATACATGAGGCCAGAAAGAGAGTAAAATTGGATATCTTGGAAGCATTGGATAAATAAAATAATTATATAATAATAAAATTATTATATAATTATTAAAAAAAAATCATTTTTTCACCATGTATTCAATGGGGCGATTGGAAGAAAGATGGCCGACAATTCTAACGGTCGCTCGTATGGCCAGACTCTTATATACAGGGACTCTAGTCACATTTAGAGTCCCTATATATCAGAGTCTGGCCATACGAGAACTTTTTTTCTAATGGTCTTTCTTCCTAATTTTAGAGCCAATTCAAATTTTCTCTCTATGGGATTAAAAAATATTTCATTTAACTTTTATAACGATACCCGTTCAAAGTATCATGAAATATTTTTAGAACATTATTTTAGAGGTTTCAATTTATAAATATTACTCATCATATGTTAAAAATCTCCCTTATTTTTATTATATTGAGAATGTAAACTTTAGTGTTATATTAGCTGATTCGAACCTTAAAATCACTTTTAATTTTGAGTTTGTGTATATTTACATAGGCGCCGGAACTGGGGGAGGGGGGCAAGGGTACATTGCCCCCCCTGGCATCCTATAGGAGGGGGCAGAGGGGGGCAATATGTCTTCTTTTATTTCATTTATTTTTAAAAATGATACATTTTTACTTTTGAAAAATAAAATCTTCTAAATTAAAAAAAATTAAGAGTTAGAAATTCATTTTTTTGCAAAATATTTTATATAGGCCTATTGTATTTCTAATTTCTAAAAATATTTTATATTGAATTAAAAGGAAAATTAAAAATATTTATTTCCTTCAAATAGTATAAATATAGCCTAAAAAATTTTTGATAAAATCACTAGCAAATTTTTAAAAATTTTAATTTTATTAAAATTGTGATTTTATTTAAAATTTTTAAAGCTTTATAGTAGATTTGTATATTTATATATGTATTTAGCTTGTACAATTTATTTCCCTAAATACAAAATAGAGTTTTCTAAGAAAATAATCGATTTAAAAAAGAATAAAACAAATATAAATAACTTTAGTAATTAACTCATTGCAAAAAAATGAAATCTTTAAATTTTCTTTATTATTAAAAAATGATAATTTATACAAAATTTGAATTCATAGAGATATTATACAGGGTGTCCCAAAATTTACGCAAGATTTGAATTTGCCGCCATTTGTGCAGTAAAATGTTGGCAACCCTGAAAAATAAAAAAAATTAACAGCTGACAGTCTAGGGTTAGTAAAAATGGAGCGTTACACGACAGAACGACGTGTTTTCATTGTCGAAGAAGATCTCAAAAATAATGAAAGTTTGGCGGCCACAGTTAGAAAATTTCGTACAAAATACGGTCGGAATATTAATTTAACTTCGTCAACTATGAAGAGAGTAATTGAAAGATTCAGGAAAACTGGATCTACTGGTGATGCTAAACAAACTGGTCGTCCAAAAACAAGCCGTTCAGATGTCAATATCAAAGCAGTGCGTGACAGTGTTGGTGAAAACCCAAGAACATCTATTCGACGGCGTGGACAAGACTCTCTTCGCTGGGCATGGTCATTAGGCTTAAGTTCTTGTGTTAATTGAACTTTATAGGCATGGAGCCGCAGATCTTCAGTGTGTATGCGCTGTAGAGAGCTTCTTGAAATTTGCAGTTCTTGTTCACGCCGTCGAATAGATGTTCTTGGGTTTTCACCAACACTGTCACGCACTGCTTTGATAACTGAACGGCTTGTTTTTGGACGACCAGTTTGTTTAGCATCACCAGTAGATCCAGTTTTCCTGAATCTTTCAATTACTCTCTTCACAGTTGACGAAGTTAAATTAATATTCTGACCGTATTTTGTACGAAATTTTCTAACTGTGGCCGCCAAACTTTCATTATTTTTGAGATATTCTTCGACAATGAAAACACGTCGTTCTGTCGTGTAACGCTCCATTTTTACTAACCCTAGACTGTCAGCTGCTAATTTTTTTTATTTTTCAGGGTTGCCAACATTTTACTGCACAAATGGCGGCAAATTCAAATCTTGCGTACATTTTGGGACACCCTATATAATAGGATTTTTAAAAAAACATGTTTTCCATATCAGCCGTAAAGGGGGGGGGGAGACTTTTAACTCCCGCAATACCCCATTTGCCCGATCCTAACTCACTGAGGCAGAAAAATGAAAAACAAAATACCAAATTTGAGAAAAGATATCCGACACATATTTTTAAATCAAAAAGAGAACGTCTGGGCACCCAATATTTATGTCCGGGGGGGGAGTAATCTGGTGTAACTGGTCGCACAGCACACAATTTTTTCTTACTTTCGGTAATTTAAAGGTGCATTCCGTTTTTGTTTATTTATTTATTTATTTATTCAATCACTTCACAAATTTCGGGCGGGTACGGACGGGCCTGAAGAATGGTAAAAAATTACGGGCCGGACACGGGCGGGAAATCAAAAAAAAATACGGGCACGGGCCGGTACGGGCTAAAAAAATCGGCCCGTGCAGGGCTCTACCCCAGGCACTAGAAGCTAACTTCTTCTCTTTGAGCCACGGATCACGGGCTAATTTATAATTTGAATACAAGTATTACTGAAGAAAAAATAAAAACAAACCGGCTTCGTTCGATTTTTCGGGAAAAACTCGGTTTCTCGGTTTTTGAAAATTAGCCAAAAAACCGGTTTCGGTTTCCACCGGGGTCCAAACCCTAGTAGTAGCAATAATAAGATCAAGAACTTTATTTAGCTTATTAGGAACAGTGTTTAATTGCACAGCGTTAATTAAATCTAAAAAGTTTTTAAAGTTAACTACCATAGGGGAATTAGGTTTAGTCATCAGTTCAGAAATATTAAAGCCTCCTAAGATGTTTCATGTTTGAGTATTTAAAATAAATCAAAAATAATAAACTTATAGAAATATTTAATACTTTTATTTTGTCTAAAAAATAATGATGACATTTACGCTCGTTATAAGAGATATTAATTTTTAACATTTATTCATTTTAAATCGCTTCTAGTGTCAAATTATCCATCAGTGACTTTCAGACGCCTATCATATTATCTTATTAATTCGAAAAAATGGATATCAGTCCCATTAATGATGTACAAATTGTTACGTTAGTGAAACAAGGTGTTAGTCAAAGATGAATCGCCCAACATTTAAAAGTAAGCCACTCAGCCGTTTCAAAAGTTTACAAGAGATATATAGAGACTGGGGGCTATGAAAGAAGACAAGGAACTGGACGTCAACGGTCCACATCTGAGAGGTTTGATCGATTTATTATTACCACGACTTCGAAATCGACACCTAACAGGCGTTGCTGTCCAGGAGGAATTGAGGCGAGTTCGAGGGGTTGCTGTTCGTGAATGGACAGTCAGAAGAAGACTCAAAGAAGCAAACCTCAACCCAAGAACACCTGCCTCAGGACCTAAACTCTCTGCAAATCATCGAGCAGCTCGACTGTATTTGAACATACAAGAGCCACCCCCATAGGCGACTGTTTCCGTGAAAAAACATTCTGCAAATCTTTCCACTCCACCCGTCCTCTTCTATCATTGCAATGCAAACACATTCTGGACTCATCCGTGGACAGAATGTTGCTCCATTGTTCCACATTCCGAATGCTCTCCATGCGAGCAAAATACAGTTTAAATAATGGTCTTGAGATTATTCACTTTATTTTAGAAATAAATATTTATTTATTTATTTATTTATTCACTCGAACCCCATACAGAGGGTAGCGTCCAATTACATGGGTTTTTTACAGCAAAAACAAGACACAAAAAAAAAAAAATCTCACAAACAACAAACCCCATAAACAATAGCAACAACAATCAAAAAATTGTATACACAAAACTCTATAATATGATAAATAATAAACTCTATAAGCTCAACAATAAAAAATGTATACATATAACTCTATAATATAATAAATAATAAACTCTATAAAATCAACAATAAAAAATGTATAAATAAAACTCTATAATATAATAAATATTATATTATATATATATAGCTATGGGGTCATTCCATGTCAACTCAACCAGGCCAAAACACCACTAGTCACAGATTTTGATGAAACTTGGTATATTTGTTCCTTTATTATAGGTAAGCAACCACACCAAATTTTATTGATATATGTCCAACGGTTTTCATTTTATAGTATAGATAATGCCAGTCGCTGCTCTCCCGAGACCCCGGCTTGGCCGTGCATGCTCTAAGAAAAAAAATCATTTCTTCAATATTTATCAGTGAAGGATAGAAGTGATGGATAGAAGAGGACAAAATATTAATATAAATAAAATATTCTGAAGATAATTCCAATCTAGAATTGAAACGTCACTTTTAGCTCAAATCTTAAATTTCAATTAAAAAAAATCATTTTCTTGAAATTTTTTTCCTCAGGGGGCCCGGGCCCTTTAAGCTCAAATCAAGTTTGATCTTTTTCACGACTCAGGATCGCCAAAAACGCAGATTTCAGTGGCTAATTTTCAAAAAATTTTCCATACCCCCAGATCTCCCCGGAAATCCTCTATCCTCGATAAATTATTGTAACTCTTTGTTTAGGAAATTTTGAAAAAATTTTATGTAACTTTATTTAAATAAATATTGTAATCTATGTATAACTATTTCAAAAGTTGTGTCAAAAACTGTGTAAAAAAGTGTTGGCATGAAGGCCACAATAGCCTTTTACATACTAAAAAAAAAACTAAGTTTTTTTTTTTTTTTTTTTTGGGGGGGGCGTATTACTAAGTAGCCCCGGGGCCTGTCAAGTCTGTCTGCGGCCCTGTATATAGGCCTACGGTAATAAAATTGTTTAAAATAATAAAACTGCTTTATTATTTACACTTTACTTCAAATTAAAATTAGGCATACAATGAAAATGTAAAGGGGGGCGATAGGTGTTAGTCAACCTCCAGAAAGGGGCGATGGTTCAAAAAAGGTTGGGAACCACTGGTTTGGATATTGCGTTTAACAGTTATAGACGTGTAAACATGGAGTTCACTAACGCCGAAATTCGCGCTATTTTAAAGTTTTCCTTCGTTAAAGGCAAATCCGCAAGAGAAACGTTCCGTGAGATTAATGGTGTTTTGGGGGATGGTACTCTATCACTTCGAACCGCGGAGGAATGGTTTCGACGATTCAGAGCCGGTGAAAACGACACCATGGATAAGCCAGCCCGCGGAAGACCTGTGACGACGAATACCGATCAAATCTTGGAAAACATCCAGTTAGACCGGCATGTGGCATCTCGTGACATCGGAGGAGATGGGAGTTAGTCACCAAACCATTTTAAACCATCTGCAGAAGGCTGGATACAAAAAAAAGCTTGATGTTTGGGTGCCGCATGATTTGACGCAAAAAAACCTTCTGGACCGAATCAACGCCTGCGATATGCTGCTGAAACGGAACGAACTCGACCCATTTTTGAAGCGGATGGTGACTGGCGACGAAAAATGGATCACATACGATAATATCAAGCGAAAACGGTCGTGGTCGAAGGCCGGTAAATCGTCCCAAACAGTTACAAGCCGGGCTTGACGGCAAGGAAGGTTTTGTTGTGTGTTTGGTGGGATTGGAAGGGAATCATTCACTATGAGCTGCTCCCATATGGCCAGACGCTTAATTCTACCATCTACTGCTAACAACTGGACCGCTTGAAGCAGGCGATCGACCAGAAGCGTCCAGAATTGGCCAACAGGAAGGGTGTAGTGTTCCACCAGGACAACGTCAGACCACACACTTCGTTGATGACTCGCCAGAAGCTACGGGAGCTCGGATGGGAGATTTTTTTATTGCATCCACCATATAGCCCGGACATAGCGCCAAGTGTTTACCACCTGTTCCTGTCCATGGCGAACGCCCTTGGTGGTGTAAAGTTGGACTCAAAAGAGGCTTGTGAAAAGTGGCTGTCCGAGTTCTTCGCAAATAAGGAGGGGGGTTTCTACGAGGGGGGTATTATGAAGTTGCCGTCTAGATGGAAACAGATTACCGAACAAAACGGCGCATATTTGAACTAAATCCGATCACTGTAACACTTTTTATAAAGCATTGAATAAAGAGCAAAAAAGCGGAAGGGAGATATTTGACAACCTTATATATATCTCTCTGAGTTCAAATTTTGTATAAATTATAATTTTTTAATAATAAAGAAAATTCTTAAAAGATTTCATTTTTTTTGCAATGAGTTAAATACTAAAGTTATTTATATTTGTATATTTGTTTTATTCTTTTTTAAATCGATTATTTTTTTAGAAAACTCTATTTTATAATTAGGAAAATAAATTGTAAGCTAAATACATATATAAACATACACAAACTCAAAAATAAAAGTGATTTTAAGATTCTAATCAGATAAATATAACCCTAAACTTTGCATTCTCAATATAAAAATAATATTAAAAAAAATTTAAAAACAACGTTTTTATATATGTACTAAAAAGAGTAAAATAATTTTGTACAAGTTCTTTAAATTTATATTAAAAATAAATATATGTTACTAAAACTAAAAGCGTTGGGCGCGCAAATTTACAATCTCTCTCAATTTCCATTGCAGAGAATTCATTATCCTTTCACCGATCCGTCATTATGAGAAAAGTCATGAAAGGTAAGATAATTAATCTATATATACCAGGTACAATAGGTTCGGGTTACTTTGGCCTTGCCGCGTAACTATTTGGACTAACTACCCGCCACGACCAAAGTAACCCACTTCTAAGGCAGTAGCGTAGCCAGGATTTCTGCTTGGGGGGGGCCCAAAAGTTTTTGAACCCCCCCCCCCCCCCCTTTTCTTAAAGTGGAGAAATTTTTTTTAGATAATATAATAATTATAAATAAAAAACAAATAAAAAAAAATTTTTTTTTTCTTGAAATAAAAAATAATTTTAATACAAAATTCGTAAATATTAGAGATTTTTTCAATTATTTATAAGTTTTTTTTTTTAGATTTTAGAATTTAGGAGAGCTAATAAAATAATTATTAAAAAAAAAATCATTAGGGAAAACAATAGGTATTTTTTTGTTTTGGAGAAGGCTTTGGGGGGGGGGGGGGGCCCGGCCCCCCTGAATACGCCACTGTTCTAAGGTATATATTGGATTCATAAAACATATTCATACATTAGCCACTTAAAATTTGCGCGCCCAACGCTTTTAGTTTTAGTAACATATATTTATTTTTAATATAAATTTAAAGAACTTGTACAAAATTATTTTACTCTTTTTAGTACATATATAAAAGCGTTGTTTTTAAATTTTTTTATATTAATTTATTTATCTCTTTTTAGTTTTTGTAATAATATATTAATACATATGAGTTATATATAAATAAGATTTTTTTTTGATCTGCCGCCATTTTGTAATTAATTAACCTACAAAGATGAGACATATCAAATATTGCATTGTCACGGGAGTTACATATGTGTATAAAATTTCAAAGCTCTAAATTAAGTAGAAGTGGTCGTAATTTCAATCGCTAACTTTGTCGAACCGAACAATGGAAATGTGATTAGCAAGCCGCTAATCTGAATTTAATTAATTTTTAATTATTTTGAATAGGACATTTTGTAGAGTAGTAAACTCTATTTAACATCTCTGACCATGTTCAAAACTCTAAATTAATTATAAATAGGAGAAATTTTGATTATAAAATTTTACCCCCACTTTTTTTGATCGGCCGCAATTTTGTAATTAATTGACCTACAAAGATGAGACATATCAAATATTACATTGACACGGAAGTTACATATGTGTATAAAATTTCAAAGCTCTAGATTAACTTGAAGTGGTCGTCATTTCAATCCCTAACTTTGTCGGACCGAACAATGGAAATGTGATTAATTGGCCGCCATTTTATTGCATTGTCACGGCAGTTACATTTGTGTATAAAATTTTACAGCTCTAGGTTAAGTAGAAGTAGTCGTATTTTCGATTTGCAGATTTGTCGGAAAGCAAGTTAATAAAAGCGTTGTAATAAAATTAATGGAGATTTTTTAACATATTGTGAGTAATATTTATAAATTGAAACCTCAAAAATAATCTTCTAAAAATATTTCATGATACTTTGAACGGGTATCGTTATAAAAGTTAAATGAAATATTTTTTAATCCCATAGATATACATTGAAAATTTGAATTGGCGCTAAAATTAGGAAGAAAGATGGCGCGACCAATAGAAAAAAAAGTTCCCGTATGGCCAGACTCTGATATGCAGGGACTCTAGAAGCAGCAGCCATCTTGTTTTTTCTCAACTAATTCAATTGAGATTGTCACAGATGTAACAACCTTTATAATCTTAGCTGAATTGTACCTGAAAAAGGCTACAGACTGAGTAGCCGAAACGTTGTAATTTTTACAAAAAAACCACAGTTAAACTGAAAATCTAATTCTTTTGCTAATTAATTTTTTTTTCTTTTATAATATATCATTTTTCCGTTTTCACCTGAACCCGGGCCCTCTCAAAGACAAATTTTCATTAATGTTTTTTTTTTTAATCTAAATTTTTCCGTTTTCACCTGAGCCCCAGCGGGCCCGGGCCCTCTCATTTCATTTTTTTTATTACTTTTATTTATGCGACACACTTTTTCAAACAAAAATTTAGAAATTAGCCTTATACCCGTATATATGTATATCTATAGGCGCCGGGCAGTGGCGTAACGTACGCCCCCGCAGACCCCGCAATGCGGGGGGGGCCCACGGGCCTGGCAGGGCTAAAAAACTGTATCTCCTCAGGGCTCCGATAAAAACGGAAAAATTTAGATAAAAAAAATTTAATGAAAATTTGTCTTTGAAAGGGCCTAGGGCCATCAGGGCTCCGGTGAAAACGGAAAAATTTAGATAAAAAAAAAAAAATTAATGAAAATTTGTCTTTGAAAGGGCCTGGGGCCCTCAGGGCTCCAGGGAAAATGAAAAAATTTAATGAAAATTTGTCTTTGAGAGGGCCCGGGCCCTCAGGGTTCAGGGATATACTGTATTTTAAAAATATTTTTTGTAAGGTCTAATAATGGGGCCCGAAATAAAGGTTTTTGCGGGGGGGCCCAGCTAAAAAACGTTACGCTACTACCGCCGGGACTGGGGGGGGAAGGGTACATTGCCCCCTCCCCTATGGCATCCTATAGAAGGGGACAGGGGGGCAATATGTCTTCTTTTATTTCATTTATTTTTAAAAATGATACATTTTTACTTTTTAAAAATAAAATCTTTTAAATTAAAAGAATAAGAAATTCATTTTTTCCAAAATATTTTATATGGATCCTATTGTATTTCTAATTTCTAAAAACATTTTATATTGAATTAAAAGAAGAAAATTAAAAATATTTATTTCCTTCCAATTAGTATAAAACAAATCTACTATTATATATAGCCTAAAATTTTTTTGATAAATTCACTAGCGAATTTTTAAAAATTTTAATTTTATTTAAATTGTGATTTTTTTTGAAATTTTTAAAGCTTTATAGTAGATTTGTTTTATACTATTTGAACATATTAAATTATTTTAATTTTCTAAAAAAAATTGTTTTGCCCCCCTGATTCAATTTTGTTCCGGCGCCCCTGTGTATATGGATTTAAAAAATGTCGGGGGGAGGGGCGACACCCTCGCCTCATCCCTTATATACACCCGGGGCGAAAACAGAATTTCGGGGGGTGGGGGGCAGCTAAAATACGTTACACCACTGATCTGAGGTCATTTAGTCTCTCTATATTACAATTGATTAATTGATTTACTAAATTTATCTTTATTTTATAGAAATACAATTTCGACTTGGATCAAGCAGGGATGAAAAAGCAGCTAGATCAACTTTATTGTTTATTAAAAATTACTGATCAAGAGTTACTGAATTATTTGATTGAGCATGAATCAGAAAACATGTTTTTTTGTTTTCGATGGCTTCTTATCCTTTTTAAACGTGAATTTACATATACGGACACTCTCTATTTATGGGAGGTAAGATTATATTATTATTTGTTAATTAACAAAGAAAGTCATTTTTTAAGGCGCCTCCGGATTTTTCAGAAATTTAATAAAATTCATAAATATACTGCGCGTCAAAAAAAAACGTAACACTTTGTTTCTTCTTAAAAAGACCTGTTCTAATCTATGTTAATGATACTGTAATTTATTAAATTTGTACTTTCTCTTACCCTATATATGAAATATATAGAGAGAAAGTATTTGATTCATGTCGAAAATTCGATGTCGAGATTTTGATGGATCTTCACATTTTAAGGCCCCCGAATCCAAAAAAGTGGTTTTCGCCACATGGTCTCTCTCTCTCTCTCCCTCTCTCTCTCTTTTTCCCTCTTAATTACAGCTTAATCGCTAGGACGGACCTGACCTGCGTCCTCATGAACAGGCTACAAAGGTCCCAAAATTATGCTGTCAGGTTCGTCAGTAAACTCAGAAGAGAAGCACACATTTCGCTCTTTTATAGAGATTTCCGATAGCTAAGAGTTGCCGAATTGCGGTTCCTGGCTTGTTTGAAGTCAACTTGGAGGATCCTGAGGTGGGAGTGTCCTGGGTGATTATTTCACTGGAGTGGGCTCCAGGAGAAGACCTTACGACCTTCAGATGCCGAATCACAGGACTTTCCTATACAGTAGGTCGTTCCGGGTGGAAGCGGTTCACCTCTGGAACGGCCTTCCTGTCGAGACAAGGAGGTCGCGGTCCCTGGGGGCTTTCTCGGAGAGGGTGAGATTGAGCCTATCTAGTTAGAGGCCTCTGAGCCGGCGGAGCTTTAAGCACTGTCAATGACTTGAGTTTGGAGATTGTATTGTGTTTTGGGGGGAGGCTTGCGACGTCTAAAACTTAATTTTTAACTTGATGAAATTGTGATGAGGTTTGTGAGCAAGCCAAATTTGTGTAGTCAAGCAGACGAGTACTGTAATTTATTAAGAGGGCTAATGGAGCTTTCCAGCTCGATTGAAATAAATGTTCTATTCTATTCTATTCTCTCTCTCTCTCTCTCTGTCAAGGGCGGATACAAGGGGGGTGGGGGTAAAGGAAAAAAATAGTGTGCTGTGCGACAGATCACACCAGATTACCCCCCCCCCCCCCCCCCCGAGAAACCCCTATGGATCCGCCCTTGCTCTCTGTGTATGAGTGTGTGCATTTGTGTGTGAACAAAATATCTCAGGAACTAAAAGAGCTACGAGGTTGAAATTTTACAATAAAGTTAGGCACCCTCCCAAGGGGTAAAACAAAGCTTTTGAACCAAATCGGCTAAAAAGTACTAGTACTTTACTGATGTACTTTTTCAGTTTTTTTCGATTTTCTCAAAATTCGCTCCAACGATTTTGTTTAAAATTCAAATATCAATTATTTTTTTAGATGTTTTAGATGATCTTTAAAAAGTATTTCACTGAAATTTTTCGTGGAAATTGTTTGAACAACACTTTACTGATGTGGAAGCATTCGTAGCTCAGAGTCAATAACATTTCTCAAAATTCGCTTCAACGAGTTTGTACGTGGTTAAAATTTTATATTTAAGTTAGGCACCCCCCCCCCCTCCCCAAGGGGAGAAAATAAGTAAGAAATTATATATAATATTTAAGATATTATATACATCGCGTTTTTGAGCCGCAAAATTTATACAATTAAATATTTATTATTCATATATCCGAAAAAATAAGGGTGTGCCGCCGGGAGTCGAACCACGGATACTCCGATTTGTACTCAGAGTCATTTTCTTGAAATTTCTTTCCTGAAGGGGCCCGGGCCCTTTAAGCTCAAATCTTAAAATTTCTCATAAAAAAAATCATTTTCTAGAATTTTTTTCCTGATGGGCCAGAGCCCTTTGAGCATTGCTAAAAACGCAGATTTCAGTGTCTAATTTTCAAAAAATTTTCCATACCCCCCAGACCCTCCCAGAAATAGTCTGTCCGGGTCTGGCCTCAATAAATTATCGTAACCCTATGTTTAGGAAATTTTGAAAAATTTTTAAACAACTTTTTTATTTAAATAAATATTGTTAACTATGTATAACTGTTTCAAAAATTGTGTAAAAAATTTTTGGCATGAAGCCCACAATAGCCTTTTACATACTACAAAAAAACTTTAAGGGTGAGGGGGCCATATTATTAAGTAGCCTCGGGGCCCGTCAAGTCTCTCTGCGGCCCTGATTATATACTTTGTTTTTTTCTGCTAAAAAACGAGATACATTTTTACCTATTGATATAAAAATTTAATTTTAATTATTATTTAATTATAGGCCTATACAAGTTGAGAAAGGCGCGGCTTCGCCGCGCCCATCTCAACTTGGCCCTGACGGACGGCGTCTCGGGGCGTGATCACTAGTTTTCCTCTTAATTTTAAAGCACATATGATTTTTGTCTAAATGAAAATACACTGAATCAAGTTTAAAATTTGAGTATTCGCCCGGCCCGGCCTGTAGGTTTTGAAGGCCATGAAAAAATTACGGGCGCGTAGCAAGTCTAAATTTTCTTTTAATAAACTGATTCGGGCCAACGGGCATGCAAATGAAATCAGGCGGACAGGGACCTATTAAAAAAATCAACAATTTTAAAATAAAAATTTCGGAGAGGGGAGCAATTACACAAAAAATCTTTAAACTTGTAAACCCCTTGATAGATATTCATTCAAGAATTTTAAATCCAAAAAGCATGTTAATATTTGAAGTAATAGAAGAATTAAAAATTTGGGGGCACTTACATAAAAATCTTTAAACTTTTAAACCCCTTGATAGATATTCATTCAAGAATTTTAAATCCAAAAAAGCATGTTAATATTTGAAGAAATAGTAGAATTAAAAATTTCGGACTGACTGTCAGTTGCTCTCGGCCTGGGGAGTAGGCAGGTTGAGACCCCGGGAACCAAGAGCTAACACCCCGACTTGGGGAGTAGGCAGATTGAGGCCCCAAAGTCAACCCAAACCAAACACAAACCCGATTACACAGAACCAACCACTGTCCATTCTTCAGAGACAAACCCAGACCTCCTTGAGGCATCCACCAATACACCGACTTGGGGAGTAGGCAGATTGAGGCCCCATAGTCAACCTAAACCGAACACAATTACACACAACAAACCTTCCTCCAGCTCTCAGAGACCAATCCACGCCTCTGAGTCATCCACCAAATTGACCTGGGGACCAGGAAGACTGCGACCCCGTAAACAGCCCCCTCCACCATTTCATCCTAGCTTCCTTCTCTCTTGAAAATGGCCCCAAAAAGACAGCCGAAACGTCGAGTAAATCTCAGCACCCCACGCGACTTAACCCGAGAAAACTTATCTTTGCATACATCCGGTCGCGGAAACCTTCCAGAACATATATATATACAATTTATTTAATGTTCGTTACTCCAATATTCTCGCTTAATGTGGAATAGAAAAATTGTAAAATCACTCTTTACCTATTGATTTCGTGTATATTAGTATCAAAAAATTATATTTATGACGATTCATCAAAAATTATGGTGTTGTTAGTCCCGCCAAATTTTTAAATTTTAATTATCTACTTTGTCTACATGGATATTGTTCATTTGTCTACATACATTGTCTACGCGTAGACAAAGTAAAATAGACAATTCGCCCAACGCTGACCTTTCTACGCATTTGTCTACGTCATGAAGTAGACAAATCAAAATATGCTTAATTTGCCCAACACTGATGCAAGGGCGGATCCAGAGGTGTTTCTCGGGGGGGGGGGGGGGAATCTGGTGTGACTCGTCGCACAGCACACTATTTTTTTTTAATTTCAGAAATTTAAAAGCGCATTCTGTACTTGTTTGCTAGAATATAAATACACATCAAATTTTTAAGTATTAATTTTAAAAATTTTACATTAAAAATAAATTTTTTTGCGAAAAAAAGGTATGATGAGAGTCTTTACGAAGAGAATTTCGAAATTCTCTCATCATATACAATAGTTTACATTGTTATTTATACACATAGGCTATTGTAAAATTAATAAGCTTATGATCAGACTGTTGACAACTCTATTTACTAAAAAAACTCCAATGCAACTGAAGATGTCATGATTAAATCGGCCGAAACGTTTTGCGTAAAAGGAGGAGGCTCCCTGCCTGGCCGCTTTCCTCTTCAATCCTTTACTAAATATAAAATATCAACCTCCTAGCTCAATTCCTTCATGCTTTAAATTGAACTCAGATAGACACACAGACACTTTTATAATTCAGGGGACCTCAAAACGTGTTTATCCATCAAAATCTCGACATCGAATTTTTGACATGAATCCAATACTTTCTCTCTCTCTCTATATATATATATTAGGGTGCCACTTATTATAAGAGGTCAAAATTTTTTTTTTCAAATTTTGACAAGTGCCGGGCGGAATTTTGTTCCTTTGAATGTTAAAAGGTTGTCAGCCAAATTTGAGCTAAATTGAAGGGTGTTAACACGTGGCGCTCGTCTCTTAAAGTTTTCAGTGATCACCCTCTTAAGGGATATTGAGTTTCTATTAAGTGATTTTTTAAATTTTACTGTATATTATATTAAAACTAGTGACTTTCTTTATTAAAGTGATCATAGGTTTCAAAACGGGGGGAGGGGATGTGCCCTTGCCCCTCTGGGGACAGAGGGGGGGGGGCAAGCAGAAATCATATATTTATTAATGAATAAGAAAAACAACCAAAACCAAAACAAAATCATTTTTTTTTTATTTTTTATTAAGTATCAATGTCGATGTTTCGGCAGATTTTTTTGGTCTTCTTCAAGACATATACAATGTTTGCTTCGAGCTTAAAGGAGGCTCTTGGCAACTCCTAACATATTATTAGTGTGAACATTCGTCGTTGCCAAGAGCCTCCTTTAAGCTCGAAGCAAACATTGTATATGTCTTGAAGAAGACCAAAAAAATCTGCCGAAACATCGACATTGATACTTAATAAAGCTAAAAATAAACAAAATTTCTTTTGTTTTGCTTTTGGCTGCCTTTTCTCTTATTCATTAATCATAAGTCACATTCAGCCACTACTCTTTGCAATTTATTAAAAAACAAACCAAATTTTAATAATTCTCTATTTATTTTATTGGCCAATATTAAGACGTGGCGCTCTTGCCCTATTTTTTTAAATATCATAACTTATAGCAATTGAAATCACTTTTTTCGTTTTGGGTAATAATATATGTGCTTGTAATTTTATTTTAATGTTGACTAGCCATAAATTGAAAATTTAAATACTAAATATCTTTTTTACATAGGCATAAATTAAATATAAACGAACATTATAATGAAAAGTTACATATTCTACGTGAATGTTTTTTGTAAGACTTATCTTGTGGGCCTAGGATATTTTGGCGGGTATTCTTGGACTGTCTGTAACAAATAAAAACACAAATGTATTTAGAAGGTTATTAATCATGCCAATTTCAGATAATATAAAATGTAGCCTAAGTCATATGCACTAAAAATTGCTTTTGATCCTCATCCAGTGTAATTTTATCGTTGAAATCCTCTATTAGTTTGACACCCCTTTCTGTCGGATCATTTACAACCTTCATTTTTTTCATAGATGTTTTCCTTTTTGGTATCCTAGAGAAGTAATCCATTTTGATGGGTGGAAATGCAAAAAATTTCCTATTTCACATCTACGTAATAAATTTAGAGAATTTTTACTTGCTAATTTTAGCAAAATTTCTTCATTAGAACTTTGTAAAAATTGGGAAACATCTTCTTTTCTAAGTGGCAATTTCTTAAAATCGCCTATCTTTTCACCTTGTTGTTCGTAATCTACATCCATTTCCGCTAATAATTTTTGAGCTATCTTTAATTTGGTGTCCTCTGTAATTGAATCTGTAATTAGGAAAACATCTCTTGAAAGAACTGAAGGTTGTAAATGATCCGTCAGAAAGGGGTATCAAACTAATAGAGGATTTCAACGATAAAATTACACTGGATGAGGATCAAAAGCAATTTTTAGTGCATATGACTTAGGCTACATTTTATATTATCTGAAATTGGAATGATTAATAACCTTATATATACATTTGTGTTTTTATTTGTTAGAGACAGTCCAAGAATACCCGCGAAAATATCCTAGGCCGACAAGAGAAGTTTTACAAAAAACATTCACTTAGAATATGTTACTATTCATTATAATGTTCGTTTATATTTAAGTTATGCCTATGTAAAAAAGATATTTAGTATTTAAATTTTCAAATTATGGCTAGTCAACATTAAAATAAAATTACAAGCACATATATTATTACCCAAAACGAAAAGAGTGATTTTAATGATATTTAAAAAAAATAGGGCAAGAGCGCCACGTCTTAATATTATTATTTTGAGCTAATATTTTATAGGACTTACTTTTGGATATAATGGAACAAAATTCCGCCCGGCACTACTCCATAAAAGAAAATTGAAAAATAAGTGGCACCCTAATATATATATATACAGGGATGGGCGTTAATCAGTTACATGTATTTGAAATACAAGATACCAAATACAATATTAACTGGTATCTTGTAACTCGTTACAGCATAGGCAAAGTAATTGCTATCTTGTATTTCGTTAATTTTTTTAGTAATTGGTATCTGAAATTCGAGATACCAAATACTTTTTTTTTAATTTGCTGCAGTGTAAAAAATCTTGCAGAGGGAGCTCGTTTTAATTTATTTAATATTACTGTATGTAATCGTCGTGTGGGTTCTCTGCTCTGAATCTTAGTAAAAACCAGTAAAGAGAAGTCAATCAAACCGCCAAATTTTCACTCTTCGTTAAAAAACTTTTTTTGCTTTCTTCTTTCAACCAGCTCTCAACGACTAAATCTTTGTTCTTCTGCCCCAGTTGAAAGATTGTTTTCATTTCCGGGTTTATTCATTCTCCATCAAGTTCCAGATTATCCGACAAAACTTTTGAAAACTTGGTTTTTTGAAACCTTTGCAAATTTTTATAAATAAATTTTTTTTAGTGTCATGATTAATTTTATTGTTTTCGATTTTCCAAAGGTATTCTCCAATATAAGTTTAGCTGCCACTTTCCTAAACTAAATTTATTTAGGGTCCCAGATAGAGCCCTGCACGGGCCGATTTTTTTTGGCCCGGACCGGCCCGTGTCCGTATTTTTTTTTGACTTCCCGCCCGTACCCGGCCAGTCATTTTTTACCATTCTTCAGGCCCGCCCGGAATTTTTTCAAACCCGTCCATACCCGCCCGAGATATAGTGAATGAATGAACGAATGTCTAGCAATTTTTAAATAAAATTTCATTTGCATGCCCGTCCGCCCGAACCCGTCTATTTAGACTTGGTACCCGGCCGTAATTTTTTCATGGCCTTCAAAGCCCGCGAGCCGGGCGGGTAACGGGCCTACGGGCCAACCAGTACCCGTGCAGGGCTCTAGTTCCAGAATTACCCCACCAAAAAGTATTTTTAAAATCAAGGAAAAATTTGTTTGTAATTGGTATTTTCAATGTATTTGAAATACGTAATTGGTATCTTGTATCTTGTTACACAAACCCGTGAATAATTGGTATCTTGTATTTCGTTACAAAAATCTGAAGTAATTGGTATTTTGTATCTCGTTACTCAAAATCGAGTAACTTGCCCATCCCTGTATATATATATATATATATATATATAAGCAGATTATATAGTAGGCTGGGATGAGTAGAGTAAAGGGATTAGAGAATAACTACCAGCAGATTAATCGCTCCACCAGAAGTCCTTTATTTGGCAAATATTTCGACGCATATGACATGCATCATCCTCAGTGCCGCGCTTTAATTAACAAAAAAATAAACAAAGATGATCAATACACAAAATTACAGTTCTTTAAAAATAATTTTATAAAAGATTAGGGGTATTCGTGATCTTGTATGTAGGACGTCCTATCGTCTTAAAAGTCTCCTATGTCTTATTTGAGTATACGATATACTACATTTACCTCTCGTATTGCTAAATAGTACATTCGACGGCCACAGGTCTCTTATATCGGTGTCGTATTTTGTAAATCGATTCCCGCCTTTAGAAATGTCAGTTATATTCTAACCTAAAAAGTGTTTGAGCAGTTTGTGTTTTGTTTTCAAGTGTTTAGTGCGTTATTTTGTTTGTTTCTCTTATTTATTTATTTAAAAATAAAAATGAGTGAGATAAGTGAGACAATTTTCAAAAGAAAAAGACTTTTAGTAGGTTATGAAACAACATTGTTCGATCTCACCGATAGTCATTAAATACGACATAGGACAAATTTATTTTTGATCCGTTCGTTAACTCTTGTGCTAAACTGTTTACGATTTAAGACATTTAGGTCAAAACACAAGATCACGAATACCCCTATTACTCACAGGATGTAATAGGTGGGTTTCAGTGGTGTAGTGGCAAAATTTTCAGTGTGGGAACGCTCTCCCCTGGAAAACTTTAGAAAAATTAATAGTGAAATGATTCAATTCTAGACTATGAACTACTCATATCTTAAATCATTACCTTAATTTAAAAAAACCGTAAATAATTTTAATTGCATTTGTTTTATTTTTATTTTTTTTTTTTTTTTTATGAGTGAAACCAGTGTGGGAACGCCGTTCCCACGCGTTCCCGCTCCACTACACCCCTGAACTAGAAACATAAATAATTTCTTTAGTTTGAAGGAGGTATATAGCTGAGTGTTGATATTAGAATAGGAAGAATAAATGAGCAAGCAGCTAGTTATATTTCAATTTATTAACAAACCAGGGCCGACGTTTCGGTCACGTATGGGACCATCTTCAGGGCCAGGTTAATGTCCGAAAATACATACAATCCTCGCCAAGTTATATTGGGCATTCACAATTATACTTAAACTAATCATGATCATGCCTCAAATTTTAATTATTGGAATGAGTGACACTCACTCTCTGTCCATGGTATGATAATAATTAAAATTTGAGGCATGATCATGATTAGTTTAAGTATAATTGTGAATGCCCAATATAACTTGGCGAGGATTGTATGTATTTTCGGACATTAACCTGGCCCTGAGATGGTCCCATACGTGACCGAAACGTCGGCCCTGGTTTGTTAATAAATTGAAATATAACTAGCTGCTTGCTCATTTATTCTTCCTATTCAAATTTCTTTAGTTTTTTATTAATTTTTAAGTGTGAAACCCAAATTTTTTTGCACTTATAAATTCGGCTAATCTTTACTATAGGACTCCAAGCCACCCAAGGGGCGCTGGCGTGGCTTCAAGGCCAGGTTAAGGTAATAATCTTTTTTTTTTAAACAACTTGCAGAGGTCCCGACCTAATTGTTTCGGTCCTTCGGTCACAGTTTGTGTTTCCTTAGATTATAAAAAATATAAAACAACTAGAGAATTCTCGGCTAATGTCAAAAGAGTGAACAGGTGAAGTGTAAGCCAGCGCCCCCTGGGTGGCTTGGAGTCCTATAGTAAAGATTAACCAAAAATTCATCTCATACGATGGATTTCTCCAACTTTATCAATCTAAATAATTAATACTCATGCTTATATATTTTTAGGTTTTATTTACGGATCATTTAAGTAACCATTTTCATCTATTTATATGTCTTGCTATCTTAGACACAGAAAAATCTAAAATAATAGAAAATAAATATGGATTTACTGAGATTCTAAAGGTATTTTTTAAAAACTTTTTATCATGTTGTTTATTTTCTAGCCGGGGGCTTCACCCCCTGGACCCTCCGCCAGCTGGCTCAGGCCCGCCTGCGGCGGACCTTCGCCTTTTCTTAATTATGAATAAAAATTATCATTACTATATTCCAATCCATTGCCTGTTTGAGGATTTGTTTACATTCATAGAATACACAAAATACTTAGAAAGTCCTCTTTATGCATAAAAAAATTCTGTGATGTGATTGTATTTTTAGCTATACAATGTTGTCCATAGGCGCCGGAACGGGGGGGGGGGGCAAGGGTACATTGCCCCCCCCCTGGCATCCTATAGGGGGGCATTATGTCTTCTTTTATTTCATTTATTTTTAAAAATGATATATTTTAAATAAAATCTTCTAAATTAAAAAAAAATTAAAAGAACAAGAAATTCATTTTTTTCCAAATTTTTGATAAAATCACTAGCAAATTTTTTCAAATTTTAATTTTATTAAAATTGTGATTTTATTTAAAATTTTTAAATTTTATAGTAGATTTGTTTTTGTTTTATACTATTTGAACATAATAAATTATTTTAATTTTCTAAAAAAAAATTTTTGCCCCCCTGATTCAAATTCGTTCCGGCGCCCCTGATGTTGTCATGTGTACGTTTGACAACATGACTTTTGTTTGTAACTTGACATCAAGGGCGGATACAAGGGGGGGGGGGGGGGGTAAAGGGGGTAATTACCTCCCTGAGATTTGAAAAAAATACTTTTTTTCGAAAAAAAAATGTATTTTTAATGTAAAATTTTAAAAATTAATACTTAAAAATTTGATTTGTATTTATATTCTGGCCAACAAGTACCTTTAAATTACCGAAATTAAGAAAAAATAGTGTGCTGTGCGACCAGTCACTCCAAATTACCCCCCCCCCCCCGAGAAACACCTCTGGATCCGCCACTGCTTGACATATAATAAACATTCGAGTTGCTCACGCCCATATCGCCTTGCTTATTCTATATTTTATAATCGGTCTTGCTATTACATGATGACAGCGAAATGGCAAAGAATAATTCCGTTTATCAAATTCCCGCTCCTGAATATTTTTCTTTTAAAGGAGAAGATTGTACCTGGAAGGCCAGATTTTTGAGATTTCGCCGAGCTTCTGGATTGTCTCAGAAAAGTGAAGAGGATCAAGTTAACTTTTTGATATTTCTAATGGGTCCTCAAGCTGAAAATGTGCTACAGTCCTTTAATTTGACCGAAGCTCAACTCATCGATTTTAAAATCGTCTTGAATAAATTTGATTCACATTTTACTCCTCAGAAGAATGTAATTTATGAACGATATAGATTTCATACTCGCATTCAATAAGAGAGTGAGTACGTCGAATTTTTTATTAATGATTTACACTCCATTGCTAAAAACTGCAATTTTCCTGTCGCTTTTAAAGAAGAGGCTATAAGGGATCAAATTGTAGTGGGAATAAGAGATAAAGCTAAAAATTTCAATTAAATGAAAAATTGACGTTAGAGATTGCCACCAATTCGGCAAAGCAATCTGAAACAATTAAAAGGCAACAATAAACTATCCGCCCGACCTCAGGGATTATTGCTGCAAATAAAGTTTCTGATAAAAAAACTAATTAATAAGAATAGATTCAAGAAAAATACTAAAGCTGACTCTGATAGAAATAGTGGTTGTTCATGGTGTGGTAACGCTGATAAGTAGAGACCGGACAAAAAAGCATAAAAAAATGGAGAAAAAAGTGCTTAAAAAAGCATAAAAAACTTGAATAAAAAGTTGTTAAATAAGCATAAAAGTTGAAAAAAAGCATCTCATAAGCAATTTTTACTCATACCAATGGCATATACAATTTTTTTTTTTAAATAAACTAAATTTATTCCGCCCCGCCCTGCGAAAAATTTTGTTTTCGCGGAACCAAATTTCTTCACCCTGCGGAAAAAAATTTTTTTACAGGGCTATATTTTTTCGCACTGCGGGGTTTTTGGAAATTTTTTTTTTTTTTTTGGGGGGGGCCGGCCCCCTCCCCCCTTATATACGTCCCTGGTGTATGCGTGTGTGAATGGGAAAAAAGTGTATTTTTTTAATAAAATAAAAAAAAAAAATAATAAATATTCGTAAAATAAGTTAAAATAAGCACGAAAGGGAAAAAAAAGCATGAAAACTCAAAAAAAGCAAAAAAGGCATAAAAAATGCAATCTCAATACACTTAGTTTTTCCTAATTCGTGTAGAAATTAAATATCTAATGGCTGCTTATAAAATTGAGCAATAAGCATTTTGCTTAAAATCCGGTCTCTACTGATAAGCATCCAAGGCCTCAGTGTTCAGCCAGAAACACAGTTTGTTTTAATTGTAAAAATAAGGGTCATTGTTTCAAATGTTGTCGTCTTAAATCAGTTAATACTATTGTAAATATATCAGAAAATTTTATTGGTGAAGTAGATTCTTCTTCTAATTATAATAAATGCCTTGTTAATTTGAAATTTTCTGGGATTAAAATAATAGCTAGAATTGATAGTGGTGCAGACGTTTGTGTACTCCCATATGATTCAGTGGCGGCTCTCACATAAGGACTCTCGGACGCCGCCCCTCTTAAAGATTTGAAAAAGTAAAAAATAATTAAATACCCATTCAATTATAATTATACATCTAACTAACCAAAGTGTTATATCAGTCGCATACATCGAAAATTTAGGGAAAAAACAGGCAAAAATAGCGCGAAAAGTGCGTATTTATAGCCGTCGGACGCTGGGCTGAACGCCCAATCCTTCTCCATGCAGTTATAAGAAGAGAGGTGTGGTGGGGGCTGCTGGTGCTATGACGCGTGTAAGCTTGAGTCAAATGGGAATTTTGGGACGCCGTCCGAGCATGCGCAGAGCGAAGCATCAGCTAATCGCCGCTCAGCGCTCCGGCATATCCGCGTGAAAAATGTAGGCGCTAAAACGTAAAGTTATGTATTTTTGTTTTAATTTGCAAAATATCGCAACAAATAAATTTTTATTTTTTAATATCATTCATCCATACAATCGAGGGTCCGGAATAAGCCGATCAGTAAGACAGTGAGTGAGTCTACGTATATAGTATTTAACAATTAAGCTTTATAAGGAAACTAGATATTTTGTTAAAAAACGAAACACGTGGCATCACAAATTTAATAGCTAGATTGCATTAAAAACTCACTAAAATACACAAAATAATCAAAGATTTTCCGGGGGAGGGCCCCCGAACCCCCGTTCTCTTGGGAGCCCCCAGACCCTCCGGTGGTGCGCCCCCCCCCCTCCAGGCATTAAACTCACGAGCCGCCACTGATATGATTTATATAAAAAGTTAATGGTTGTCGACTCAAAGTTATCTATGTAGTTCAAGGTGCTCTTGAATATAAATATAATAAAAAAACTTTAAAAAAAAATGCTTTTATTTAAATTGAACTAAAAAAGAGAAATTTAATTGTTCTTGTTAAAATTGTTGAATATCTATTACTTAAAATAAAAGCGTGGGGCGCACATTGATAGCTTAAGGAATTGTATATACTTAGAGTCTCGTAATCACTTTGAAGCGCCCCACGCTTTTATTTTAAATAATAAATATTCAACAATTTTAACAAGAACAATTAAATTATTTCTCTTTTTTTAGTTCAATTTATCACGAATGTGTTTATTAAAGCTTTTGTGGTTTGAAATATTATTATTAGGAGAAAAAAAAAAGGCAAGCAACGGACAAGACAGTTGTTCACTTGAGTCGGAGCAAGTGCACAGTACTTGATAACGGCTGCAGAATAAGCAGTTGAAACGTTGTACAGTATTTATATATTTTTAATAAATATTTAATACAAAAATGTGGTCTATAATTAAAAATTCTCCTAATAATAGTTCAATTTAAATAAAAGCATTTTTTAAAAAGTTTTTTTATAATATTTTTATTTTAAACTTTTTAGTCTTTTTTATTATAGAGTATTAAAAAAAAGAAGGCAGGATGAGTGAAATAAAGTACCACATTAATTTGGTCAATTTTGCTAAAACCCGACTCACAATTTGCGTCATCAAAAATTACCCTTAAATATAAAATTTCACACCTCTAGCTCATCGGGAAGTCTTTTGAAATTAGATTAATACGCGTGAGGTTTCAAATAAAGTACCACATTAGTTTGGTCAATTTTGATAAAACCCAACTCCCTATTTGCAGCATCAAAAATGACCCTTAAATACCAAATTTCACACCACTAGCTCATCGGGAAGTCTTTTAAAATTAGATTAATGCGCGTGAGGTTTCAAATAAAGTAGGGTGGGTCATAGGCGTAGCCACGGGGGGGGATTTGGGGGTTCAACCCCCCCCGTTGGACCCAACCCATGACTCGATATTTAAGCCCTATAATACAAACAATACTTTCTCTCTCTATCAAGGGCGGATACAAGGGGGTAAAGGGGGTAATTACCCCCCTGAGATTTGAAAAAAAATACTTTTTTTCGAAAAAAAAAATGTATTTTTAATGTAAAATTTTAAAAATTAATACTTAAAAATTTGATTTGTATTTATATTCTGGACAACAAGTACAGAATGCTCCTTTAAATTACCGAAATTAAGAAAAAATAGTGTGCTGTGCGACCAGTCACTCCAAATTACCCCCCCCCTCCCCCGAGAAACACCTCTGGATACGCTATTGCTCTCTATATATTTCATATATGGACCCTGTTAAGCAATGGTGTGCCAAAGACCAAAAAATTCAAAATTGAGTTAAGCACGGAATATTGTTTCAAATGCTATAATTAATAGTATTTTTTATGAAATATGTCCTAAAAAAATTTATATTTAATGTTACTTGCACAATTGACAAGAAAAATTATACAGTGAAACCTGGTTAAGAGAGAGTTCAAGGGACTATGATTTTTTTTTCGTTTATAGAGGTTTCTCACTAATGCGAGTTTCTAGCTTATAGATGTACAGGAGAGGTTTGTCTCACTTACAGAGGTTTATCAATAATATTCAAACTATTTAGTCGTGAGCATGATAAAGAATAACTTATTAGAGTGTGATATACAAAATAATTATTAGAGAGCATTTACAAAGAAAGCAAATAATATGCGAAATTCACTTAAAAAAATCTGTTAACTTTTTTTGTGTTTCCAAATTCACTTCGTATTTCACACCTTGATTTTTCTGATTCAAATGCATTTATAATTTTAAGTTTGTCACTTAACGACAACACGTTGATTTTTCGTTTAGACATTATAAGTTGTTGTTAAAGCCGAACTGTTCGTTGCAAATGATATTTATCAACTGTTGTAAGCATGACAAATACGTTAATACAAATAAATATTATTTCTTCGAACTACAAGACAACAAAAATACTCGCTTATAGAGGTATATGCAAAAGACGCTCTCAGTTATAGAGGTCAGAGTGGAAAAAACGACTGTCACTTATGCAGGTTTTTGTTTCTCACTCATAGAGGTTTTTGAGAGCTCGAAGTACGGAACCTGAGAATTATTCTCATTTATAGAGTTTTCTCGCTTAGGCTACCCAGTTCTCTCTTACCCAGGTTTGACTGTATATAATCCAATGAAAAAAAACTTTAATGTTGATTTTCTCAAAACTCGATGTTTGGTCTTTGACACACCATTGCATAACAGGGTCCATATAGGGTAAGAGAAAGTAAAAATATAATAATTTTCTCTAGTTGAAAAAAAAAATTTAATTTTTCCCATTGAAAAGATTTGATTTTTGTCTTGCTTTATAAAAAATTAAAGACTATTAAAATTGATTAAATCTCTCAAATTAAAAATAATAAAAATTATTATATAAATAAATTTTTTATTTTTTTTTTTTTTTTTTCATAAAGAGATCTCAGATAGAACTCGGATCAAGAGAAACAAACAGACAGAAACTCCGCTATTATAGGGATATATCTAAAATTCTTTAAGATGTGAGGGTTGCATTTTTTATTGCCTGAAACGAGTTGAATGAAAAATTGCGGCACTTAATTAAGAAAGAGCGGGCCCGAGCCAATCCGAGGGGGGGTCCAGGGGGGCGGAGTGGCTAGTCATATATTTCATTAGACGCCTTATACTGCCCCATTAGTCGGGGGGGGGGGGGGAAATTATCCTGAACCCCCCCATCGAACATTTCTGGCTACGTCTATGGGGTGGGTGCATCAGTAACAAACCGATTAGCAGACATTTTTAAACAAATTTTGATAATGTGACTCAATTATTGAGACAATCATTGCAAAAAAAAATCAACGTACTCTTTATCTACCATAGAATCATGTAGCAGATTCAGATTTTCTTAATAGCTTTTAAGTTTTTTTTTTATTTAAAAATGAAGATAGATAATTAATCTCCTTTGTGGCTGACTTCACAATGACATCAAAAAACTGTTGCTAGAAGATATTGTGAAAAATGAAAAAGAAATACACGTCGCAGAAGAAGGAAGACATATAGAAAGTACTTAAAGCGGGACAATTAGAGCTTCAATCAATGCAGAAAACGGAGAAATGAATAATGTAAGACTAGAAGACGTTTTAGTTGTACCAAAGCTACGAGATAATCTACTTTCCGTTCCAAGTTTAGTTTCCAAGGGAAATAAGGTAATATTGAGTCAAGAAGGAGCCGAAATCTATGCTAAGGATGGAACATTAATTGGCAATGGGCATTTTAAAGAAAATATGTTCAACATAATTTTAAAGAAAAATAAAACAAATAATTCAAAAGAAGATTGTTTTTTAACAAGTGAAAACACTCGTGACATATGGCATAAAAGATTAGGTCATCTCAATGATGATTATTTAACCAAACTAATTCAAAATGATTTGGTAAGAAATTTAAAAACATCCCAAGGAAAATTGTCAACATGCAGTGCATGTGTTTTAAAAAAAATGACTAGAAATCCTTATGTCAAAACATTTGAAAAAATGACTAAGGAACCGCTAGAAAAATTACATATTGATTTATGTGGACCGATGACTCCAACCCTGGGAGAAAATCGCTATGTTTTAGTAATGGTAGATGACTATTCAAGATGTATTTTTATAAAACTTTTATCATCTAAAAGTGAAGCCCCTCTCAAATTAAAAGAAACAATAAACAAACTTGAAAATGAACTCTCAAAGAAACTAAAGGTCATTCGCAGTGACAACTGAAGTGAATTCATAAACAAAAATCTAGAAAGTTACATGAAAGAAAAGGGGATTAAACATGAAATAAAATAATATAAAAAAAAAAATTTAAAAACAACGCTTTTATAAATGTACTAAAAAGAGAAAAATAATTTCTTTAAAATTATATTAAAAATTAATATATGTTACTAAAACTAAAAGCGTTGGGCGCGGGATTTGCAAATTTTAATTGTATAAATAGGCCTATTATATGTTTTATGAATACATTTTCATACCATAGACTTGGCGGCTAGTTAGGCAAAACAGTTTGAAGTGACTCAAATGTACTAGTTAGATTAATTAATTTTTTTTTTTTTTTTTTGATTAATGTATCGGTGAATTAAGGTTTGTATATACCAAGGTATTTCGAATAGACAAGGTAGGTCCATAGTCCCATTTCCGAAGTTTTTGGTGTACCCGATTTTGATTGGATGGCGGCTCCCTCCCACCACTCGCCCATAGAAAAGCAATGCGTTTATTTGTGTGCGATTCATTTCTTGGCATTTATTTAATTTACTTTGCATATATAGAGTTTTGCACCCTTATTTGTGTTATCGACTAATTATTTGAACAATATAACGATGAGATTTTAGCGCAATTATTATGTAATAAGAAGTAAAAAAAGGAAATAAGTAAGATGTGGCATAACCTCGAACTGTCATTTCATTCGTAAGTATTTTGACTTTGACTTTTTTTATTTAATTGGAGTTAATAGGCATTTATTAAATTAAACTTTTATTAAATTAGGTCTCTTAAAAGGAAACAAACATAAGAAAATTAATTTTAAGTTGTAAAATGTCCGAAAAGTGGAATCTGACAAATCCCAATTCTCTACTAATACAATGCACAAGATATCTAAAGAAATTTTATCCAGGTATGTACAAAATAAAAATATGATTAAAATAACAAACTAGAATATTTGATTTACTTTTTATTCACATTACAGGTGCTGTATGAGGGAAAATATATAAATTGAAACCTTTTTGTCAGTGCCATAAATGAAGAATGAAAATTTAAAATTAAGCCAAAAATGATAATTAAATAACAAATTTATATGAATAAACTTAAGAATTATGTTTTTTTTTTTTTAATATTTTATATTAAGGTAATGTTTTAAAGATTTTTTTGTTTGTTTTAAAGAGTTTTTAAGATTTCTGAACTAAAAGTAGAAATGTATTAGAATGTAATTTTGTTTTGTGAATTATATTATAATCAATATAATATTACTTTAGGCCTAGTTAATTTGAAAACTATTGTTTATTTAATGAAGGGTTAAACCCAGAAACTTATATTCTGCCTTTTAAAACATTGAGAAACCACATGCGGAATATTTGATTCTTCTAAACAAAGAGACCGAAAAGGGGTTTTTTGGAACTCGATCATAAACCCAAAGGTCAAAAGAATATTTTGCTTTTTTCTGAACAAAGGGCAGGAATTTATTTAAATTTATAAAATTCTCTTTTTTTTTTAACTCAGTCTAACCTTCCTTTTCTAAACAATATATATATATATATATATATATATATATATATATATATATATATATATATTTTAAAGTTTTTAGGAGAAACTAAATAGAAAAAAAATATAATCCTTTGATTATTTAATTAAGAATCGAAAATTAATTAACTTATATTTTTCTCCCTATTACTATTTTTTTTTAATAGCCTTATAGATTAAAAGTTAAAATTAAAATAATTCTGACCGAGCGCTATTTTGTGGTTAAACGATTTTTTTTTACATAAACCCCTGCATATTTCTATATTTTATGAATTCATTTTATCTAATTTATCTTTAATTAACATCAAATAAGTGATATTTAAATGTAAATTGAAAAATATTTGATTTAATATGAAGAATTGTATATAGTCCCATTGGGCCCCATTAGCAAACAATAGCAAGGAGCCGCCACGGCATCAGAGCCGAAAACAGACGAATTTTCCCGAACAGAATGGACCTACCTTGTCTATTCGAAATACCTTGGTATATACAATGGAAATTGCAAGAGATTGTTAATTTGCGCGCCCAACGTTTTTAGTTTTAGTAACATATATTAATGTTTAATATAATTTTAAAGAAGTTATACATAATTATTTTTCTCTTTTTAGTACATTTATAAAAGCGTTGTTTTTAAATTTTTTTTTATATTATTTTATTAATATTTTTGTTGCATTACAAATTTTAAGAAAGAACCTTGAGTCCAAGTGAGGTACTGTCTAGGAAAACAAAAGGGATTATTTATACCTGCCCAAAGGGTCTGCCTGAAGGTGGCTATAAATCGTCATAAAGATGTCAAAAATCTAAATTTATTATCCAGATATTGAAGAAATTTGATTATAATTTATTCCCCAGAAATATTTAGAGATTCAAATTATTACTACGTTACTCCCTGGTTCATGTACTATATGCAGGGCCGGCGCAAGCTATTCTGCCGCCCTAGGCAAGATATTTTTTTTGCGCCCCCCTCCCAAAAAACTTTAAAAATTTAATTTGCCGCCCCCTCCTTAAAATTTTCCCCGATCTCAAGAATTTTTCTGCGATATTTTTTTTTTTTTCGCGGAACCAAAATTTTTTCCCGTGTGCCGCCCTCGAAACATTTTCTCTTGCGCGGAACCAAAAATTTTAACCGTCCGGGAAAATAATTTACCTTTTTTTTAGAGACGCTCAATTTTTGCCGCCCCCGGGACCGAAATTTTTTTCGGGTGCCTCTTGCGGAACCAAAATTTTTTTTTATTTTTCCCTTTTTGCCGCCCTCTCCAGGTTGCCGCCCTAGGCGGCCGCCTAGTTTGCCTAGTGGACGCGCCGCCACTGACTATATGTGTACTTAATTTCAAATAGATTCATTGGAAATTGTGGATTTCTATAGAACATATACATACATACATACATACATTTTTTCCATTTCATTTTTATATATGTTGTCAAACAAAAGACCCAGAGAGATATCTTTAAATTAAATGAATTTTCTGTTTTTTTTTTTACAGCACATCAACGATCTATCCTTATATATAGATGTTCAACAAGTATTAGCTACAGCAGAGAGTATTTTTCTACAAATGTTAGCTTTGGCAACACCTTTACCAGATTCGATTCGTATGCTTTTAGGATTAAAACCGCTTAATTTGATTGATCCATCAAAACAAAATAATGAAGAAATTGCGATTGCTGGGCCAAGTAATACAAATTCTAAACAATCTACTAATTCTCAAGAGAAAAATAATTCTGCATTAGTTTCTATTTCTGATAAATCCCCCTCTATTTATTTTGTTCATGAGGATTCCTATGAACAATCAGTCAGTTTAAATTTTTTATAGTTTAAATATTATTGAATACATTTTTTATTGATTTAAATGTAAATTGTTATTTATAAAAGTATGATCTCTTTAATTTTCAGTGAAAAAATGGCGTCTAATTAATAAATAACAAATTTATACAATATGTATGGATGCATAGGAATACAAAAACATCTTTTACAATTTTAAATTATTGAATAAAGATTATTATTAATTAGAAGAATCAGGGACGTATATAGACATTTTTTCGGGGGGGGGGGGGGGCCTGAACTCAAAAATTTTTCTGAGGAAAATTGTTTTTTTAAGAAACTAAATTTTTTTTTCAAAAGAAATTTTTCTTTTGTGGAACCAAATATTTCCATCCTGCGGAAAAATTTGTTGCGCTGATGTCTGTATATCCCTATATATATATATATATGTGTGTTTGGGAAATTTCGGGGAGCCCAGGCCCTCTCGCCCCCCCCCCCCCCTTATATACGCCCCTGAGAAGAATATTTTTTTCCTTCTTGAAAACTGAAAATAAAAGAAAAAATAAAATAAAATTTATATAAATTTATTCACCAAAAATTTTAACCCTAGTATTATTTAATTGAACATTTCATTTAAAGACATTTTTTTGGGGAAATAAAGTACTAAGCTTTTTTAATTATTCAAGTTAAATTTTTAATTAATAAATATTTTTCTTTTTTATCACAAAATTACTTTTGATTTTTTTTTATGATAAATTAGATATTAGTTTGTTTATTTTGTTATTTAATCACTAAATATTCAAGTATAAACATTTCTTACTATATTATATTCAATTAATTTTTATAAATATGTAATTAGCAAATAAAATATATATTTTATTTATCATAAAAATAAAAAATAATTTTTCTATCCAAAAATGTTCCAGTTTGCGCCCTCGTATATATTTTCTAGGAACCGACCGAATATTCGGTTTCGGTTACGGTTTCGGCCAAAAATCATGGTTTCGGCCGTAGTTTCGGTTTCGGCCAAAAAGTAGCCGAACCTTTCGGCCGGCCGAAACCAGAGTCTGAAAAAATGGGATGAGACTCGCATGCAAAAAAAAAAAAAAAAAGGTCAAATAATTTGCACTTGAGGGAGAAAAAAAATTTAGTCTCCCTAAAAAAAAGGTAAAATGATTTTCACCGAAGGGAAAAAAAAAATTCAAAAAAAAAAGATAAAATGAAAAAAATTTTTTTATAGAAAATACAAGTTTCGGTTTCGGTTACGGTTTCGGCCGAAACTAGGGTTGGGGCCGAATATTCGGTTTCGGTTTCGGCTGAAAATCTTGTTTCGGTCGGACCCTAATATTTTCTGTATGTATTGATATGTATATGCACTAGCGGTCCCAGGGGGGGGGGGGCAAGATGGGTACACCCCCTCCATTGAACAGACAAAAATTCAAAAGTTTTATTTAATATTTTAAAACTAAAAAAAAAAAATTTAAACTTGTTTTTCAATGTTATAAAATTTATTTATTTCAATTTTTTATTATTTTCGTTTTAAATTTATTTTCAAAGAAATATGGAAATACAATACATTCGTGAGTTTGCATTGCGTTTAACTTTACGACAAAAATGTAAAGAACTAGTGATATAAGAAACTTTTTAGAAAAAGAGCAAAAAATGAAATTTCTTCTTCCAAACCTACAGATTCAATACCCGACTACGAGATTTTTTAGTTTTAATTTGCCGCCCCCTCCTTAAAATTTTCTATACAAAATTCATATTATTTTACCTTTTTACTTTCTCGTAAAGAGAAAATATTGTAATCGTAAAAAATTTCGACTTCGAGATTTTGATGTTTCTCCACGTAAAACGTGGACCTCCCTGAGTCCAAAAATACCATTTTTGGCATTATGTCTGTGTGTGTGGGAAAACGTTTTGCTCGATGCCAACGCACACCGATCGAGCAAAAACAATTTCGGACAAAGCATGTTGTTCGATGACGTCGAATCATGACCAATTGTGTTTTGTCTCTTCGGTGTAAATTGACCCATAAAAAGCATTGAAAAAACAGTTTCAGGCAAAAACGTTTTTGCTCGATCGGTGTACGTTCAGCCTAAAAATAACAAAATATTTTTATGTATATATATATATTGTAAGGGAAAAATGAATTTAATTTGAATAAATTAAAATCAGTGATTTGTTGTGCGCGAGATTTTGAAAATTTAATTAGTATTATTAAGCAATTGAATTAATAATATAAAATTCAGGGACAAATAAGAAAGATTTCTTTCATTGATAGATAACCGATAGATTCGACTAATATGGTAATAAAGATGCCAGGATAATATAAACATCCTGCACGTGGACTCTTTTTCCAAAATAAGATAAACAACTGACCCAGCTAAGATTGCACACACAAAGAGTGATGATTTGTCGTCTCTCTCTTCAACTCCAACTCTCGTGCGGGCCACACGTATTATCTTTAGCTCCTCATACTTTTAAAATTTTTCACGCCAATATGCCTAATTATTGTGCCAAATGTGAAGCCCAAATACCAAAAAAGGGATTATGCTCAAACTGTATTGATTCTGCGGACATTTCCCTCTCAAGTCTGCATGCTATGTTACGAAGCGTCATTGAACAAAATTCCGAGATTATCAAATCGGTGGAATTCACAAATGACACTGTTAAGGACCTCAAGACCAGCATGGAGGAGATCATGGCAAAGGTGACGACACTGAGTCAACGCGTTGAGACCCTGGAGACTTCCAACAAAACTCTAGTCTCTGAAAACGCTGCCCTAAAATTAAGGGTCGAGGGGATGGAGCAGAGGTCCTTGACCACCAACAACACCATCGAGATCACTGGCGTCCCCCTGGAGCAGAATGAGGATGTTAACCAGGTGGTAATCAACGTGAGCAAGGCTCTAAACGTCACTGTCACTGGAGAAAATATATCCTCATCTTTTCGTCAGCGTCGCCAATCTGGGTACCCCAATGAGCCCCCAAAAATCATGGTTCGATTTTGTCACCGGCACATCGTAGAAGAACTTCTGAGGAAGAGAAGAGTCGTTCGAAACTTCTCTACCAGACAACTCGGTGCTCATGACAATGAAGCGAAGACCATCTACCTTCATGAGGCCCTAACTCCCTACTTCCGGAGGATCTACGGCGCTGCCAATAAGCTGAGACGTGAGGGGGTCATAAAGTACCTCTGGGTCCGAAATGGAGACATTTTTGTGAGAGCGAAGGACGGTGAGCCAAGAAAAAACATTAAATCACTAGATCAATTAGAAAATTTTTAATAATTTATCTATTACTTTCACTCGGACCCCTATGTTATCATCACTCTCATTGTTGCCATTGTTACATAAACACGATCACAGGCCTATTAAAAAACTATATTTATTTTTATTCTTGCTCTTTTTTCTCTCTGAAAAAGTATTTTTCCCTAGCAAAACTCTATTTTTACTTTCTCGGACCCTATATATGAAATATATAGGAGAGAAAGTATTGCGATCATGTCAAAAATTCGATGTCGAGATTTTGATGGATATACATGTTTTGAGGTCCCCTGAGTCCAAAAAAGTGGGTCCCGCAAATTGGTCTGTGTGTGTGTGTGTGTCTGTGTGTGTGTAACGATTTTTAGCATGAAGGAATTGAGCTACCGGATTGAAATTTTATATTTAACTTAGGTACCTTTGAAGAATCTCAAAATAAGCTTTTGAACAAAATCGGCCAAAAAGTACTAGTACTTTACTGATGTACTTTTTCAGTTTTTTTCGATTTTCTCAAAATTCCCTCCAAGGATTTTTTTTAAAATTCATAAATCAATTATTTTTTAGATGCTCTTAAAAATGTATATTCTCATTTTGCCGTTGAAATCTTCTGAAGACCACTTTACTCTTGTTCTTCATAGGAAAGATAGAAATGGTTGCCATGGTAACGAAATTTAAATCTTTTTCTTTTTATTAGATTAAAAATCAATTATTATTTAAATTCCCATTTTTTTTATTTTTTTTCTGTCTTTAATTGTTTCCGGGAAAACATATATATCTCTCTCTCTCTCACTTGCAAACATTATCGCCTGTCTCTCCGCCTTCTCTCATAGGCCTAATGTTAATTTCCTATAGGGATTTGTATGTTAATTTCGATTCAAAAGGGGGTCCCCTTTGGAACTTTTTACGCATTTAAAAATTTTTTTTCCAATTCTTATGAAATTTTGTATTTATTTACGATTCTATATTGTGTATAAAATGTCCAAATATGAGATTAAAATTTTGAAAAATAACCATAGTTTATTTCAAGCAGTCAACATTTAAAATGCAAGTTTGAAACTAAGGTGCTATGGAAAACTAAATATATCTCGACACAAAAAATCTGGTGTGACCAGCACGGTGCACAACTTTCTCTTACCGAAGGGTAAGAGAAAGTTGTGTGCTGTGCGCCAGTCACACCAGATTTTTTTATATTTTTTATCTTTTCTTGTAATCGGAATATTAATCACAAATTTCATTTAAAATCATTTTTAGTCAATTTTATTAATAAATATTTCCATAAAGGAATTGTTCTAGATTTATACTATATTATTAATCCTCTTGAAACTCAATTCTCTTATTTAAATTATTTGATATACAAATTTCTTTATTTTTTTTTATTATTTTTTTCTATTTCGTTTTTGTATTTTTTTTTAAATTTCTTTCTCTCATTCTTCATTTGCCAGTTCGCATCTTTGTGTTTAACACGGGAATGCGAGGTGGTGAATTGTTTGAAGGAGTGTATACTTTATATTTTAATTTTTTTTATATATTGTACATTTTATTCAATATAGTTGAATGTGAAAGGGGAAAGAATCACCCTTACGATTATTTATTACTTTCTCGTATTTTTATTAATAAATGAAATATGCGTGGCTAATAGATCAGCTGTTAAAAATGTTATAGGAGTGGCCATCTGGTTCGTGGTGGGATCTTTGCCTGTCTCTGCCGGCGTTTTTATTTTTGTTTTTAATATTTTTACTTTCTTTTATTTTTACTTATACAGCCAGGAGGTGATTTATGCCTCATTTCTTCAGTGCTTTGGCAAAATTTTCTTGGGGGCTACCATCGACCGGTCTTGTGGGCTCTCCCCAGTGAATGACTGTACTTTTTTATTTATTTCATTTTTTAAACAAGGCGGATGCGATGGATGACACTCTGAGGCTATGTCATATTAATGCTCAATCTGTCCCTGCGCATTTTGATGAATTTAAACACCATTTCGAGAGGGGGGGGGGGTTTCAAATCATTTGCATAAGTGAATCGTGGCTTAAACCCATTATTTCTTCACAAAACTATTCCCTGGGTGGATATAATTTATTCAGGTGTGATCGTCCCATCCGTAATGGCGGTGGGGTTGCAGTGTATATAGATTCACGTTTTACATGTAAGATTCTCACAGACTCAGGACAATATACGGCTTCGTCCGTAGAGTTTATAGTCATTGAGGTGTGTATAACGAATGTTAAAATCTTATTAATTGTTGTTTATCGACCTCCTAAAGTGGGCTTCTATACAGACCTTGAGTCCGTGTTGAATAACTACTCATCTCAATATTCAGATGTAATAATTACGGGTGATTTCAACACAGACTTCAATAAGGCCTCTGCAGATAAAACATATCTTAGTAATCTGTTTCATTGTTTGGATTTAAAAATAGTCCCTCTGAACCCCACCTATTACACCGCCACCTCACAAATTTGGCTAGACCTACTTATTCTAAACGGACCTTTGTATGAAAGGTTGATCTCCTATGGACAGTATGCTGTTCCTTTCCTCTCGGGTCATGATTTAATTTGGATTGATGTTAGAGTGGGAGTCCCTAAATATAAGCCCTCCGTAATCACCTTCAGGGATTTTAAGAATTTTAATGGAGATAGATTCCTAGAGGACCTATCTGAAGTCGATTTTAGCCCTCTATATAATGAAAATGACCTCGACAGGAAAGTCAATTTCCTTAATGAACATCTTCTTGAAATGTTTAATAAACATGCACCGATTAGACATATTTTTGCTAGGCGCCCCCTTCCCCATGGCTGACTAGGGATATAAGAAATTTGATGAGAGAGCGAGATAGGACCCGGCTTAGAGCAATTAGGACTGGAGACCCTCAGATCTTTCAACAATTTAGAGCATTAAGAACTAAAGTTAAGCAGGAAATTTTCAAATCGAGAAAAAACTACTTTCAAGAACTCTTCCTTAGCTCCAGAGACTCCAGAACACTATGGAATACCCTACGTAAAATTAACATTGGAAAGAATGTTAATAAATCAAGTAATCCATTCAACGTCAATGATATGAATAAATATTTCTCTTTAAGTAGTGTCAGTCCGAGTGCAGAACAAGATAGTCCTCGAGATCCAATTCCGTTTGATCCTGAGAGATTTTTCTTTACACCGGTCTCTGTAGAAAACATCATCCTTTCTATCCTTCATTCTCGGTCGAATAGTGCGGGCATAGATGAGATGCCAATAAAATTATTCAAACTATCCCGGTCTGTCATCCTTCCAGTTATCATTCATATTTTTGATTGCTCACTCCAGAGATCCTACTTCCCCCAAATATGGAAGAGCTCTTTAATTCGTCCTATCCCGAAGGTGAGGAATCCGACCAGTGTAGAGCAGTTTAGGCCAATTTCTCTACTCTGTTCTCTCTCAAAAATATTAGAAAGAGAAGTATTCTCGCAAATCAATCACTTTCTCATAACTAATAACCTACTTAACAAACATCAGTCTGGATTCCGTCGTTACCATAGTACCCAAACAGCTTTGCTCAGGGTAACAGACCATATAAAGCTGGGAATTGATAAAAGAATGGTCACTATTCTAGTGCTTTTTGATTTAAAAAAGGCATTCGATACGGTTGACCATTCTCTTTTAATTAAAAAACTATCTAATCTCGGACTCTCAGAAAGTGTAGTGCGATGGTTTAACTCTTATTTGACCTGTAGAGAGCAAATAGTCATTGGGGAGAATGGAACATTCTCGAACCCTTGCCCGGTGAGGGCGGGTGTTCCGCAGGGATCTGTCTTGGGGCCCCTTCTTTTCTCCCTATATATTAATGACTTTCCATCTAGTTGTTGTTCATGTTCCTATCAATTCTATGCTGACGATCTGCAAATTTTTCTATCTTTTGACCCGGATAATCTGAGTAAAAGTGTAGAACTCATTAATCAGGATATCAATATTATCACCTCCTGGGCAAAGAGCAGCAACTTGGTGATAAATGGGACGAAAACCAAGGCCATCCTTCTGGGAAGCTCAGTATATGTCGCCAGGCTGACAGAGGGGAGGTCTTCCTCCGATGATGGTTGACGGTATTCAGGTGAGCTATGAGAGGTGCATCAACAACTTGGGAATATGGATGGATTCTGCCCTCTCCTGGAGAGATCATGTGGGGCATATCTCGAATAGAGTTTATAAAATCCTTTATCAACTAAGGAGGGACTCCCATATTTTCCCCATTAACATCAGGATTCATTTGGTCAAAGCGCTTATACTTCCCCACTTTGATTATGGGTGCCTTGTTTACAATGACCTATCAGGTGAATTGAATTTAA